>KV454731.1:32157-64936 GCA_001662585.1 Pseudogymnoascus sp. WSF 3629
AGCTATAGAATGTCCTCTCTCACTTAAATCTATACTTAAGAACTCTAACTCCCCCTATAGTTAAGAGTAACAATTAGACTTTAAAGACTCCTTAAACTATAAGGGAGCTTAACTTTTAAATAGAGCATGTTAAGAACTACATTATATGACATTAGAATAGCTCTCTTATATTAATTAATGACGTACTAAGCTAGCTTGCTAAAGGAGCTTAAGTTATGATGCATTCTGCTGTTCTACTTAAGGCAGAAGTTAAGGCTCTACAAGTAGCAAATGAACAGAAAAAGAGGAGGGAAAGGAAGTGTAAGAGGCGTATAATGTAAGGGGGAAGCCTCTCCGTACGGGACGCAGAGGATATCCTTTAGAGTGCTGAGGTTGATGCTCAAATCCGTACGGAGGTGGCAAGTGAGACCACTCAGCAGGTGGGTTCTACAGGCCGACAGAAGCGCTGTGGAGTATGTGGTACTATAGGGCATAATGCCCGTACGTGCAAGAGGCGCTAGGAATCAATTGCAATTGAATAAGGGTCATTATATAGGGTGGTGGTGTAGTAGTAGTTGTAATAGTCAGATTTTGGTGTTTTCGTGGCCCACTCACTTGTGTGGCCCACTCGCTTGTGAAATACGTTAACCACGTTATTTTATAACTTTGAAAATAACAATTTTTAAGCGCAACATCCGATTCCGACCTTCAAACAGACCATCTACCTAACATTTAGCACTACTCTCAGTATGACTCTAACAATGACTCAATACACATATATCATCCCCCCTTGCTTTTCTGCGGTTGATCTTTAGTTTTACGTTCCCCAAAATCTCCATAAAATCCCACTAACAGCCTTTCACGATGGCAGAATGCTGGACAAACTTGCCAGCCGAGATTCGCATGATGATCCTCAGAATAGTAGTAGAAGACTACAGATTTGAGTCCGATAGATACGCCCGCGCCGGCTATGCCAGTGTCTGTCGGGAGTGGCAGCCAGTCTTTGAAGCGATGAACTTTCGGCGACTCAATCTCGACCAAGGGCGCATAGTAGACTTTGAAAAGGTCATGGGGAATGAGGCGACTAGATACAGACGTGGATACCTGGAATACATATTCCTTAATATCAAATTTGACGACTATGACTGCACTGTCTGCCAATTGAAGGAGGATGACGAAACAATTATGAAGTAAGTAGACGTTGTCTAGCCCCTGGTTTGGTTTTATCCCATAGCTAACTGAAGGAGGATGACGAAACAATTATGAAGTAAGTAGACGTTGTCTAGCCCCTGGTTTGGTTTTATCCCATAGCTAACTTCAACAGTAATAATGCTGTTTTTTTCAGAGCTCTGTGGAACCTATTATTTATCCTGTCGAAGTGGATTGGATTCGTTGGGAGCCGTCGCCAGTATGGGCTGACATTGGAACTTGGCGCATATTCCCCAAGTGATTGTAAGCACACATTTATAGACTTCCATCTCGAAGAAATCTATCCGTTTCAACCAGTTAACAACACAGAGCGACTCATCGATGCGTACAAGCGGAGATTCGATAGGCTCGGCCTTGACACCTTAAATGATCCATATCATGGATGGGTTAACGGCCAGCGGGAGGGCCTAAGCTTAGGATCAAAACAGAGAATAATGGGGACATTAACTATGGACGACGGCCTTCCAGAACTCTCGATTTATCCCTATACGTTCCCAAGGGTAGAGATTATAACCGACCTTCGAATCCGCCGACAGTTCTATCGGAAAATCGCGGCCAAGTCTCTTGACAATCTGCTTCGTGAGACATTTACATGCCTTAAATGGTTCTGTCACGAAGCATGGCATGATGTCGATCCACAACAGCAACTCTGCTTTGAAAAGGGTATGCCAGGATCCCATTCCTTACTCGATATTGTCACATGCATCAGCTTGAACTAATTCTCTATTGCAGACTACACGAGACTACTATTACATGGCATACCGAGCACTCTCCGGGAACTGTCCATATTTGAGAACTTCAACAAACTCCTCCACCCTGAGCACTTCAAACAGCTCACCTACCTAGAACAATACACCAAACGTGCGAACCCTTCATTGAGCAAGACCCTCTCAAAGTCTAGTCGGCTCCTAACAAGATTATCTGCCGCCTTCCTTGTTGATGTGGTGGATTTCTTCGCAAGCTTCCAGTCGACCAACAACCAAATCCGAACGTAATTCCTTGGGAGAATCTGCAGTATCTAGCTCTGACATCACATTTGCTGCATCCAAAAAAATCGTACTGACATACCAAAGGGATGCTGGTAGCTGCTGGTCGGGCGGCTGCTTTCATGCCTAAGCTCAAGGTTATGGAGATCTGGAACGGCGATAAAAGGCATGGCTGTATCTTCCGATATAGAAACTTCGAGGGCAAAGCTCATATTTACTGGGAGTGCACTTGGGGCGTGAAGTTCCAATGGGATCCTGATGTGATAAGCTGTTGGGAAAATGTACCGAGACAAGGACAACATCCACATGGCAACTTCACAGCAACTCCAGTTAATCCGAAACTACGGAGGCAATGCGACACGAAGGCTTACCGATCTATAGTTCGACATCTGAGACTGCGTGAAATGATGCAGCATCCCCTTTCTCAATTCCAGATGCTGTGGGAGGAGCATCCGTATTCAAAATCTACGTCACCGGCATAGCATTGAACAACGGATGTTTGTTGTTTATGACGGCTTTCGACCCTCTAGGCTTCCACTTAATTATCCATCAGCGCCTGGGCGGGTGGCTGACAGGTCTTGGCGACGAGGCTGAGTCGAAAAATGATGCCTGAACCAGACGACTGTCGGTGTTGGACGAGGCTGTGTCATAGGGTAGGATGAGGCCTAAACACGGCTGTCGTGCCGGACACCGCATAAATATAAGTGAGTACCATACCCCGAGGATTTGTATCCGCAGCATTTCGCAGTCGCCGGCCACTCAAAGCGACCACCATGTCCGAATTACCAGGCTACTCGCCATATGGCGTTCCCCCGCCCGAGCCCGCCTCATCCACCACCTCTCTCGCAACCTCCCTAGCAGCCTCCCTGGCAGTCCCCACACCTTCCATCCGCTCGACCACCCCCCCTGTCTTCCCCTCCCTCCCCCACTTCCCCGATGACCAACCCCGCGAAAGCCTCGCCGGCCCTGTCAAAACCACCTCCCTCTCTGACATGCAACACGACTACTTCCGCGTAACTCGCGTCACAAACACCACCTACAGCATCGCCCTCACCACCGACCCCACCCCCCTCTACCGCATCGAAGTCGACCCCCACATCGCCGCCGACCCCGCCATCCAAGTCTTCGACCTCTTCAACCCCCTCCCCCTCGCCACCGCCCGCCTCCACCCCGCCGTCGCAACCTCGCAATCATGCACCCGCGACCCCGCCGGCGATAACCCCAAATGGCGACCCCTGTCGCTGCTTCACTTCTCCAGCATCCCCCTGATCGTTATCCCGGGAATGGCGCCTATAGAGCGATCGGTCCGCTGGCAGCATACGACGAAGTACTCTACGAATCTGGAGCTGTGGATGCGCGATCCGCTGTTTGGGATTTCGGCTGGGGCGGCCCAGACGACAGTGCCGAGGGAGCTGTTGTTGGCGCGGTATGGGATTGAGGGGGTGGGGTTTATTGCGGATAGGGTGTTGGAGATTAGGAGGGGTGGGGGGATGGAATTTGAGTTGGTGGTTCTGGTGCAGGCTTTTGCGATTTTGGAGGCGGATAGGAGGAAGAAGGCGAGGAAGGGGGGGAAATAGGTAGGGGCGTTAAGTCTGTGGAAGGGAAGTACACAAGTATATATACCCTTGTCGGAGAGTTTTCTTTGATTCTCTGAATAGTTATCTCTCAAATATGTCGAGCCATACAGCGGTGGAGGCAACGTTTGTATATACGGAGATCCTTATGGTCACAACAGGCATAATCATAAATAGAGTTCGATAAATGATTGATTCATGTTTATCTCATTGCTTTGCTACTACGCAACTACTCGTCAACGCGCCAAAACACCCATATTGTGTGTACGTTATTTTTTTCCTAACCACGCGCCATCCAAATTACCAACGTTTTTTCTTCGTTCCATCTTCGTCGTCATAGCAGAGACCAGCTAAGGCCTCCGCCGTAGGGAATCATTCAATACGCGTTTAAGCGTAAAGCTTCTTCTCGTAGCTCTCCATGTGGATGCCACCCTCGACCTGGGCACTGGCAGAGCGGAGCTCAAAGCGCGTGGTACCGGCGGAAACCGAGGCGTGGAGCTCAGCCAAGCTCTTGGAGCCCATGTCCTGCAAGCTGTGTTTCAAGCCGGCAGACAGGTATGGGACGAACTTGGTGATCGGGCCACGGTGGGCAACCGCGCCGGAAACACCCTGGGCGACAAGGACGCTGTCACCCTCAGAGAAGTAGCGGGCAGTGCCAGCGTTGCTGGCCTGGCTGTTGGCAGCACCGGCACCGGCCTTCTTGTCTTGCATAGCATCGATGGAACCCATTCCACGGTAAGCCTTGACGAGCTTGCCCTCGCGGGAAACGAAGGAAGTTCCTGGAGACTCGGAGGTGCCAGCAAGGAGACCACCCATCATGATGGTAGTGGCACCAAGAGCGAGACCCTTGACGATGTGGCCAACGTTTTGGATGCCACCGTCAGCCATGCATGGGACGCCGAAGCGAGAAGCGAACGTGGCGACGTTGTAGACAGCCGCGGCTTGGGGACGGCCAACAGCCATGACTTCCTGGGTAATACAGGCGGAACCGCTGCCCATGCCAATGCGGAGACCATCAACTCCGGCAGCGATGAGGGTGGCAGCCTGCTCGCGGGTAACGACGTTTCCGCCGATAACCTCGATACCAGGGTACTTCTCCTTGACGAACTTAATCATCTCGACCTGGTACATGCTGTTACCCTGGGAGCTATCCAAGATAACGATGTCGAGGCCGGCCTCGGCGAGCTTCTCCAAGCGCTCCTTGTCGGCGGGACGAGTACCAATGGCAGCCGCGCAGATCAGCTGCTTGGAGTCTGGGAGCTTCGAGGCGTTGGGGAAGTGGAGGTTCTTGGTGAGATCGGAACGAGACACCATGGAAACCAGGTTGCCGGCCTTGTCAACGATTGGGAGCTTTCCCTTCTTGGACTGCGCCAGGATGGCGTTGGCCTCGGCGAGGGAGGTGCCCTTGGCAGCAGTGATTAGATCGGTGACCATGACAGATGAAACTGGCTTCTTGATGTCTTCTTCGAATTGGATGTCTCTGTTCGTGACAATACCAACGAGCTTGGAGCCGAGCTTTCCGTCCTCTTCAAAGCGATTGAGTTAGCAAAGTTCTTTGCTAAAAAATTGAAAGCTTTAAAAATATTTGTTGTTTCCAGTCATACATAGAATTTCTCCCCACGATCTTGCGATCGACTACGGATGAACGAAAGTTATATGGTATAGTATTGATAATCATAATGGAGACGCAGATAAATGAGATTGTTAAAACATACCAGTAACTGGGAAACCACCGAATCCCCATCTCTCCTTCAGGGCCTTGACCTCCTCAACAGTCTGGTTCTTGCTGAGCACAACTGGGTCGAGGATGAAGCCGTTCTCGTAACGCTTGACCTTCTGGACCATCTCGGCCTGCTCGTCAGGAGAGCAGTTGTGGTGGATGACACCAAGGCCACCCTGGAGCGCCATGGCGATGGCCATCTCGTGCTCAGTAACGGTGTCCATGGGAGAAGAGACGAAAGGAGTCTTCAGGGTGATTTTCTTGGTGACGGGTGACTCAAGAGACACGTCTGAGGCGGGGAATCCAATGTAACCGGGGAGAATAAGAAAATCGTTATACGTGAGGCCTCCATTCTTCTGGGAGTCAAGCAGACTCTTGGCATCGAGGCCATCGAGCTCCTTATACTCGTTCTTCAGGACCTCCAGGGCCTTGGAAGAATCCAAAACCGCATCGCTTTTTGGGAACGACATGGTGATGCAGGGAAAGTTAAATAAAAGACAAGTGAGGAGACTGGGGTATAATAAAGAGATAGTCGACGTCTGTTTAGGTGTAATTGAAACGTATGGTCGACGGGTAGAAGTTGCCTTCTCCCAAGAGAGAAGAAAAGAAGAGAATCAGGCGTCGGCGAAGTTGAAAATATAGTAATCGGTGCGAGTGGCGCTAGCAGAAAGTTTCGCGACGGCAATTTACGTTCACCGCCTTCCGTAAGCAGAGGTAATCAGAATTGTAATCAGAATCGTAGAGTTGGTGGTAATTACTCAGAACACCACGATGCTGACTGTGGTGTTGTCTTTACAAGAAATAATTGTAGTAGCTGTCACTGCTACTATAGATATAATAGTATAGGGAACTGGAGCGGCACTGAGGGTATAGCTGGAAGAGCTGTATTTCAGATTGAAAAGGGTACTTAAGTATACACACAATTTATATGTGCTCGTAAGTACCACTTGAAATTATAAGAAAAAGTACTTATGAACACACTCAAATTATGTGTGTAAGTAAGTCTCTTTTTTCAACGGCCTCGAATTTATCCATTTTGCTAAATGGAAGCTCTTATCAGCTTATCCACCTGCACCGTTGTCGCAGCTGTCTAAACTTGGTACTTACTAGTGCACACAAAATATATGTGTAACAAAGTACCACGCTTAATATTTTCGCGAATCGGCAAATATGTTTCACCGCCTTCCGAACACGGAACGTGGTTGCCAGACGCACGGTTGGGTTTGTTTACATTTGGCGATCAGTGTTGACCTGCATCGTCAAATCAAATAGGGCTACCAGTACTACCGACCTTGCGGCTCCATCACCTCACCTCTTCTTCTCCCCGCTCTGGTTGAAACTTCCCACGTAGCATCGCATTCAGCTTCAACTTGCTCAACTTAATCAGACGCACGCGCGCCTGCTATTTATTTCACTTCTGCGCTGTGCGCTCGCTATTAATTGCTGGCATACCAACCGTCAACACGTCTACACCGTCTCCCCGAGGGGTAATCACAAATCACAAGCCGAAAGCGATGCAAACGCCTTGATGCGGCCTTAATTCGCGACCTGCCTTTTGAGAGAGAACGACATCCCGGACACAATATACACAATATACAGGACGTGATGTCGTACCGTCACCCTCTACACCAGATTCAGGCAAATGACAACTCGGCGCAACTTGCAAAGCGCCAACCGTCGACTGCCTCGACATCGTCGTCGGCCTACTCCCATCCCTCAGAAGCGTCGTATCTGAGTCGCACAAGCACCATATCATCAACTGCATCAAGCGGATACCAACAACCTGCGCATAAACGGGGTCTCAGCGAAGCCAAAGGCATGTCGCCCGTACGACCCGGCAGCTCTGGAAGAGGCTTCAGCACCCCAAACTCAGAAGACCCTTTTCAGAGTGTGCGCCTGTCTCTGCGCCCGCTTCCCCAGGTACCTGCACAGACTTGTCCATCGCCGCCTAGTAAACAACTATTTCAGCACTCGAGAGGACAAAGCTTGGATGTCAAGCCCATGTACAATGACACTGCTGCCTCTCCGCCTCCAAACCGAACAGGTGCACTAAGGCCGAACTCGATGTTACTGAGCCGCGCCGACTCAACTAGAACGGTGCGATCCAATACCCTCCAGCCAAGTTCGCAGCTCTCGCCATTACACACGCCAGTCGCCGCGCCGGACCTTCAGAGCCTTGGAAAATCATCTACAGGCCACCTTCGCACTCTATCGAAATTTGCAGAAGTCTCATCTCCGAATGAGTTTACAATTAGCTCCCCCGCACAAGAAGTCACAGGGTTACATGGTAGGAGGAGGCTTCAGAGGACAGATAAAACGGCGACTGGTGGAAGTGCTGTCGCTCTCACCAATGGCACGGGGTATGGCTGGGAGGGACGGAATTGGATGGACAAGCAACGTCAATTTTTACAGGCCTACGAATACCTCTGCCATATTGGAGAAGCAAAAGAATGGATCGAAGATATCATCCACCGCCCTATACCTCCGATTGTCCAGCTCGAGGAAGCCCTCCGCGACGGAGTCACCCTTGCTGAAATTGTTGAAGCTCTCCAGCCGGACAACCGGTTTCGCATATTCAGAAACCCTAAACTCCAGTACCGACATTCTGACAACATAGCTATATTTTTCCGATTTCTCGGCGAGATTGAGCTTCCAGACCTCTTCAGGTTCGAGCTGATCGACCTCTACGAGAAGAAAAATATTCCAAAGGTCATCTACTGCATCCACGCTCTCAGTTGGCTGTTATACAGGCAAGGTGTAGTTGACTTTCGCATTGGAAATCTCGTCGGACAGCTGGAATTCGAACACCATGAGCTTGAAGCAATGCAAAAGGGGCTTGACAAAGCTGGGGTCAGTATGCCGAGCTTTGGAAACATGGGCGCGGATTTTGGCGTCCCAGAGCCGGAACCGGAGCCAGTCGAGTCAGAGGAAGACAGGATTGAAAGGGAGCTTCACGAAAACGAGTCATCAGTTATAGACCTTCAAGCACAAATACGTGGCGCCCTCCAGCGAATGCGACTTGCCAACACTATGGAGAAGCTGTGGAATTCGGAAGACTGGCTCGTCGACCTGCAGTCACGCATTCGAGGAGACTTTTCTCGCCAGATCATAGATTACCGCCTCAGCATGCGACGATTCGCTGTTAACTTGCAAAGTGCAAGCCGGGGATTTATTCTCAGGAAGCAACTGATGAACCGAACCGAATTCTTCAAGAGCAGCGAAGCCGAAATATTAAAGCTTCAGAGCCTGTTCCGGGCAAGGAAAGTACGGGCCGAGGTACGCATAACTAAATCTCAGTTGAAAAATGAGTCTTTTGCTGTGAGGGACGTTCAAGCTGCTGTTCGGGGATTTTTGATGCGAAAGAGAATGGAACAACAACATAAAGAGACAAGAAGTGTGGCTGCTCCAGTGCTCGGCTTGCAAGCATCGATCAGAGGAATGCTACTACGAGCTACTATCGCAAACGATCGCCACATCCTCGCCGCCGAAACAGCATCTATCGCCTTGATACAAGCAAACGCCAGGGCTATGCTGACCAGAATCCAGGTGTCTAGACAAAAACAGGCACTTCAGGCTTCCACTGGCATTTGGAAAGCACTACAGGCTGTGTCTCGTGGACATTTATTACGAAAGCAGCTTGCAGTCACCAGGAAAGAACTGAAAGCGCAGTCGCCAAGTGTAGCTATGTTCCAAGCAGCTATTCGAGCTTCGGCAGTAAGAAGTGAAACAGCGAATATCCTTGCCGCTCTCGAAACCGAAGAGCCAACTATCACAGAAGTTCAATCATTAGTCCGTGGAATGCTCTCAAGGCAAAGAATTGCAGGCCAGAAGGAAGCTCTTAGCCGCCAAACGGTAAATATCACCAAGCTGCAAGGCCATGCAAGAGGCTTCCTCTCCAGAGCAACCACTGCTGAGCTTCGCGCCGATTTATACTCGAACACTCCCGCGATAATCCAACTTCAGGGTCTTATTAGGGCCATGCTACATAGAAATGATATTGGGATCTTGCTGGGAGAGCTCGAGGACCAGGAGGACTCGATCGTCGCCTTTCAAACTGCCGCACGTGGACTATTAGTCAGGGCCAAGTTTGCAGAGAAGCAGAAGTTCTTCAAGGAGAATATGCAGAAAGTGATCAAAATCCAAAGCTTTGTTAGAGGACGCCTCCAAGGAGAGGCCTATAAGAGCTTGACTACCGGCAAAAATCCACCCGTCAATACTGTCAAGAACTTTGTCCATCTATTGAATGATAGCGACTTCGACTTCAACGAGGAAATCGAGTTCGAGCGGCTCAGGAAAACTGTCGTGCAGCAAGTCAGGCAAAACGAGACTTCCGAGCAGTACATTGAGCAGCTGGATATTAAAATTGCGCTACTTGTCAAGAATAAGATCACCTTGGACGACGTGATGCAGCATCAGCGGAATTTTGGAGGTCATGCTGGTAACCTACTCCCAAGCACAGCAATGTCGTCAGGGAACCACTTTGATCTCAAGGCACTCAACAAAAATTCGAGAAAGAAGCTGGATACGTACCAACAACTTTTCTTCACCTTACAAACCCAACCGCAGTACCTGGCACGTCTCTTCCGCATGGTTCGCGAGCAAGGAATGGCCGAGCAAGAGTCAAAACGTGTCGAGACATTGATGATGGGCCTGTTCGGATATGCGCAAAAGAGGCGAGAAGAATATTACCTCCTGAAGCTTATTGCGCGATCTGTCAAGGAGGAGGTGGACGGATCCCACTCCATACAAGACTATCTTCGAGGCAATTTCTTCTGGACTAAACTCCTGGCAAACTATACTCGATCGCCGCGGGACCGAAAATTCTTACGGGAGCTCCTGGGTCCTCTTATTCGCGAGAACATTATCGACGACCCCGCACTGGATTTGGAGAGCGACCCGATGCAAATCTATAGGTCCGCGATAAACAACGAGGAACTTCGAACCGGGCGACCCAGCCACAGACCGCTTGACGTCACTCGAGAAGTTGCTATTAAGGATAAAGAGACGCGCGACTTGTTCATTGACCATCTCCGAGATCTGCGAGAGATTTCTGACCAATTCCTTCTCGCACTGGAAGAGACCTTGCAGAAGATGCCATATGGAATTCGCTTTATTACGCAACAGTTGTTCGAATGCCTATGCGAAAGATTCCCTGGCGAAAAACAAGCCTATATACTCCAGGTTGTTGGCCAATGGGTATTCCGTTCCTATATTCAGCCGCCATTAACATCGCCACAAGAAGTTGGCGTTGTGGAGAGGCAGTTGACGCCATTACAGAAACGGAATCTTGGGGAAGTAAGCAAAGTGCTATGCCAAGTCACCACTGGCAAGCTCTTTGGCGGGGATAATATCTATCTTCAGCCACTCAATGCCTATGTTGGAACTGCCATCGAAAGAATGGGCATCATATTTGCAGACTTGATTGATGTCCCTGACGTGGAGCAAACCTTCGATATCGACGAGTTCAATGACCTGTACTCGAAAACCAAGCCGACACTATACATTAAGATGGCAGACATCTTTGCCATACACAACCTGGTGATCAAGGAGCTGCCACAGATATGCCCCAACAGGGACGATATGCTCCGGGAGATTATCTCGGAGCTTGGAAGTGCCAAGAACAATGAAATGGAATGGTCAGGCGTGACGTCGTCGGAGATTCAGATGACGCTCAATCCCAAGCTTCACGATACCGATGATCCAGAAGCTGCAGTGAAGGCTCTATTCATGGAGACCAAACGCTGTGTTTTGTATATCATCCGCGTCCAATCCGGACCTAACCTTATGGACATCCTTGTTCGTCCAATTACACGCGAGGATGAGCAGAAGTGGAAGGCTCTTGTTAGAGAGGAATTTGCTGCTGGTAGCAACACCCGCGGCGCATACTCGGATGCCAACATGATGGATATTACCTCGATGCCATATTCCGAACTGAAACGCACAGCCCTAGAAAACATTATGCGCCTGGAGACACAGTTCGGCCGTATCTCGCGGCATAATCAATACCAAGATCTTCTCAATGCCATCGCCGTGGATATTCGCACAAAGAGCCGCAGGCGAATCCAAAGGCAGCGAGAACTGGAAGGCGTCAGGCTTACCCTGGGTAACCTTCACGATAAGGCAGCCTGGCTAGAACAACAACGGAAGAGTTATGACAACTACATTGAACAAGCTATGATGACATTACAGAACAAGAAAGGGTATGTTACAATGATTCATCTTTGCCTCGGAATTTTTACTAACATTCCACAGCAAAAAACGATTCCTTCTACCATTTACCAGGCAATACAACCACGAGCGTGAACTCCAGCGAACCGGACGTCAGCCCAAGTTCGGCTCTTTCAAGTACTCGGCACGAAATCTTGCCGACAAGGGCGTGCTTGTGTCATGGTCTGGCTACACCGAAAAGCAGTACGAGAAGATCAACGTCACCATCTCCTGTGACGAGGTTGGA
Organism: Pseudogymnoascus sp. WSF 3629; assembly: GCA_001662585.1. Taxonomy (NCBI): domain Eukaryota; kingdom Fungi; phylum Ascomycota; class Leotiomycetes; order Thelebolales; family Thelebolaceae; genus Pseudogymnoascus; species Pseudogymnoascus sp. WSF 3629. The sequence continues at coordinate 44,080 of KV454731.1, forward strand.
ATCTTCTTTATCGAAGGCAGCCTGGGCAGCATTCAAATACCGGGCGCCAGCGCCCAGGTTCCGCTGGAAGACTGCTTGAGTGCGCAGTTCAACAATCATCAGTTCATGAACTTGTTCGAGGGTGGGCTGAAGCTGAACGTTAATCTTTTCCTTCATCTTATCTACAAGAAGTTCTATAGATCAACGGATTAGACTGGCTGTGTACTGGGGCTGGAACCGACAACTTTCACGAGTAGCTGACGGAGTGATGCCTTTTTTTGTTTTATTTTTTTTTGCATAGCCTGGTTTTGTGTGGAGTTTGGGTGTGGGTGGGAGCTGGAAGCTGGGAGCTGGGCTGCTAGAGGGTGGGCTGGGAAAGAATGGATGAGGTGTTTTATTTGTCGTCTTCGTTCTTATACGAAGCTATGATTTAGTCTGTACATACCCCCTTTCTATTCTTCTAGGGCCATTAAGGGATGGAGTGATGAATGGGATAAAGGAGGTATTTGGTTATACATTATATGGAAATGAGAAGCTTTTATGTTACCTGTTTGCGCCTAGACTGTACCCGTGCCGCCCAAAATTGTGAAGAGAGACTGCGGATGACAATAGTGATTATAGCAGCTGTAATTAAAATTAAGGCTTTCAATTACTGGGGGTTATGATTGTCGTATTGGTTACTTATAAATACAGACAAAGGAAAAAATACTATTAACTTAAATTACGCCCGTTCGTGCATATGTTTGCTATATTGCCTGTCAGATCCTCACATATTAACACACGCGGGCAAGTGCGGAGAGAACAAAGAACCCCTGAAAGTTCTGCATATCGTTCATATCTGAGTATGAAAACCCATGGCTTCCCATCATCTTGAAAAATATCTGAGTCGGAAACTGAACCTCAGACCAACACCAAAGTTTCAACTTCGCTGTCACTGATATTCACACCACCATGGATCGCCACGGTCGCTCTCGGTCTTGCCGCTGCGACTCCTACGAGGATGATGCCTACTACGGAGACCGATATGCCAACAGTTTCAACGATGGCTACAAACACGAATACCCCTATCATAAAACCCGACTCTACAACCCTCCGCAGCGCCATCGAGAAAATCACTACTACCATGATGACGACCCCTATCTTCCGTCATATTCACCATATTACCGCCACAGCTACCGCGCCAGGGATGGACAATTCATTCCATGTTTCTTCGAGGAGGAATATCCCACACAGAAATTGGTGGATGGATATCCAAGGCCTGTTGGTTGGTTTTATGAGCATCTGGTATCCAGGACTGGGAGGGTGGTTAGGGCGGGTACGGTTCGTTTGTGGAGTGGCTTGCGCCGCACTACTGTGTTGGACCCTGAGAGCGATGGGCGGAGGGAAAAGCATGTGAGGTGGCAGTGAACAACTATCAATTGACGTGGGATGCCCTATCGGCGACGGGGTTGCGTGCAAAATTCTAGGCTCGTGGGAGGTTGAATGTCTGAATTGGACTTGTGATGATTGGGGGGTAATATTTTAACATTGAGGCAAAGACAAATGGACCGGTCCCCTGTTGCTATTTTATGTGAACTGTGTGATTGTATGGTCTGGATTGAATGACCTTAACATTGAAACAAAATTGAGATGTGAATGCAGGCAAATATGAGTCGCCGAGATTTTATAGGCTTGTATGGCACAGTGAGTGATGTTCCCAGCGGCAAACCAGCGCCATTAATCTGATTCAACTCGTTGAATAATCTGTTTATTCAGTGTTTGTAAATTAATGGTGGTATAATAAGTTACGTTTCATTCGCTGGTGTTGTTTGCACTCTCACTTTTCTTAACCCCTTCGAAAGCCCACCAACAATATAACATACGCCAACTTCTACCACTATATACCTGCAGAACACACCCCAAATAATTTTGAAGGCCAAATAAATATCATCACAATGCGAACGTTCCCCCAGCGGTTGTCTGAGGTGTTTGATGTTGGAGATGGGCGGTTTTCAGGCCGTGTTCGGATGCCCACGACAACTCTCCAGCCTTTCGGTGGCGCGAGAGAAAGCCTGCTTGGAAACTTGAGGAGGGATGATATGAGGCGCAGCAGATCAAGCTGTCTTTGTTGTGAGATTATGTGAAGTTGGTTGTGGGGGAAAGAGGGTCTGGAATTTGTGGTCGAGGACTGGCATTTACTCGTGACGCCGAACAAGTCTGAAGGGGAGCTGTACAATTACCAACAATAATTTAATTGGAAGCATTCAATCACCCATGTCTACAATCAGTAATCCAACTACTAACAGATGGAACTGAAGAGATAGGCTCTATCAGCTTCAATAGTGCGTATTTATCGCCAGCTAAGTCGGCCGCTCTCCATATTTTTGGGCGGCACGAGTAGCGAGCGGACTGCTCATTGTAGCCAGCCGATCTTACCTTTTGTTCACACAACTATTTTAGAGTTCACCTTCAAGAGCCTAAAGTACAAACAAACACAAACAAGACCTCGAATCCTCAACCGTTCGACGTCAGGTAACAATGAACGCCAGGCCTTCTAAAGACCCAGGGGTCGCGAATGTTCTGCGAGCCGCAATGAAGGGTGCTCTTGAGTCTGGAATGAAGCCAACTCAGCTTCTTGCAATCGTTTTGAATGGTAATACTTCCGTTCCCTCTATGAGCACTCTTTTAACTTCAATATAGTCGCTGGTCATGATACTGTGGGCGTTCTGAAGACCACTATGAAATGCGCACTTGATCGTGGAACGAAGCCAGATGTGCTGATCAATGTTGCTGTCGAAGGTAATTCTTTATCTTCTCTCAAGATTCACACTTTTAACTTTAATATAGTGGCATTCAAGAATCAAAACCAACCGTCAAAGGAGGTTGTTCCCGCCGAGAAGCCAATCATTGGCAACGCAATTGAGGATGGATCAAAGCCAGACAAGCCAGCCAGTGGTGCTGTTGAAGGTAACACTATCTTCACGCCAACGATTGCACCTTTTAACTTCAATATAGCTGCGGTTGTGAATCAAAACGCATCACTGAAGCGGGCCCAGACTACTGATAAGCCACCACGGAAGAAACAAAAGATCGCTATGAAGGATGGTCAGAGAGAGAATTTTTTGTCGTCAGACTCTGATACCACCGATCAATCTGACAGCAGTGGTATGATACCATCTTTAGGTTGGGGAGAATACATAACTAACTCCCTATAGATTCGTCATCAAGCTCAGGGAAGCCAATGGCCAAACGTAACAAGCTGGGAGGCAAGGGATCCGATCCAAAGCCACAAAGCGAAACTAAGGCTCAAAAAGCAAAATAAAGAGCTGATTCATAATCTTCAAAATGGGCGGACATTTCAAAGATGGGGGATTTGATTGTTCGCATCAAAGCAAAGAGGACGTGACACAATAGTTGGCAGATTTCTGCAACTCAATAGACACTCTGAATCGGATATTTCTCCAGCTGTGAATCTCCCATTTGAAATGCATTAATGGTGCCACGTGTTTCTAGCCGTGAAACAGAAAGATGTGCACAGTTATTCAGATGAAATGTCTTTGGTATTAATGATCTAGGAAGAAGACGACAAGGCCCACTCATAACATTGCACAGCTCAGACTCATTCAAGGATTCTTCCCATTAATCAATGCCCATTATATCTTGACTCAACAACCGTCTCTCACTGTAATCCTCCACCTCATGGGAAGACTTGCGGATCCTCCTATTGATCGATACCCATTCTACCCTGCTTCTCCGAGTGCCCCTCTCTGCAATCCTCGACCTCATCGTCATTCTTGTGATCATGGTACTTGCACCGCTCCTCTTCTCCCCAATTCAACGGAAACCACATACGGCCCACTTCCAGTTCTTTAGTTCTTCGGATAGCTGCAATGGCCACTCCATTCCAGAATGCCAAGACCATGGGTTCTGTCTCTGGGTTGTTGACTGGCGTGCATCGTGTGGGGTTGGTGGTGCCAGCGACAATTGAGTCTTCGAGAAGCCATTTTAGCTTTGACTCCTTTGGACCATCGGCATAAATAAGGGGTACATTGCGAGCGATGGTTTTCTCTAGTAGGTCGTCTTTGTCGACGAGGAATTCCAAGTACTCGCAGATCTTGTCAGTAATGTAGTTTTGAAATGGCCGCGCGATCAATATTTCGGCGAGGTTATAGCACTGGATCAGCTGGCTGAGTTTCTCCGAAGTATATTCCAGGTCAAGGATGCTTGGGTTCGCGGGGGTCGATGCAAAGCCCTCGGCATTATTGAGGTCGCCCGTTCTTAACCACACGAGAAACAGCGTGAATATCTCAACAGGAATGTTCAGGTATAATTTGATATACACGGCCGTGTCAGAAAGATCTTTGCATTCAGCGTCTATCAAGTCTGAGCTTCTGCGTGCGATGCGCCGGGGGATCTGGAGCATTTGTTTTTCATCACCGACAACGAAGACGACGATGCTCGGCATCTGAAAATCAGATCTGTCATATGTCACTATTGATAAGTTCAATGAAAGAAGGACGTGGATGTTTACTTACGTGGAGAGTTTTGCTTTCTTAGCAGACGGTTCAGTCCGGAATTTGGACACCGTGGTGCAGGATGACTCAGTAGGGGTGCAAGTGGACGACATGGCTGTGAAAATCATGTCATGGGGAGAGGTGAGAATGAGTGTCCGAAGTGGAGGTGTTGTGTGTCTGTAGGAATTCACTTGATGGTGAGGGCCAAGTGTGTGGCTCTTAAACAAGATCAAGAAGCGAAGTATGGGATGTGAACAAACTGACCAAATGTCACCTAGCGAGACCAAAGTGAATTAAAATAGACGAATCGAGGGCAACAGTTTAATCAATTGTGATACTGCATACCAAATAAAGGGCGATATTGGTTTACAAACGCTAAACTTCAGTAGCCGTGCCCCTTTACTCCTTACCGTCCAAATGCTCAAACGCGTAACTTGAAAACATCAACGAGCAAAGCACAAAATCACAAAGCTAAACAACTCTGTTCCTTTATCCAAGCAAAAAAACAGCAAAAGACTCATCAGATCTTGAGATCTGATGAGGGAGAAAATCATCTTTGTGATTTTACTTTTTGTCGTTTGTTATGATATCGTGTGTTGATTTGTGTTGATCGTTTCCAAGCTCTTTCTTTAATTTCCATTTTTTTCTCATCGTGTCCTTGCCAGGAGTCGAATCCATAACCTCCTTATCCTCCGCTGGCCAGATTGTTCAGACAGTGGTACTTCCACTGCGCCACTGTGCCGCTTGATTTGAAGATTGTTAAAGTTGGCTTATATAGGGGTAGCCAGGGCGGGGTTTCTTAAGGCAGGCAGGGAATCCCCACACCATGTGCTGAAGAACACTAACTGAAAGCGACTGAAAGAGAATATACTATGGTCGACTTATTGCCATTATAAAGGAATATATAGATCCATTGTCATGCAATGGGATTTCAAACCATATCCTCATACACATCCGCGTCAGTCCCTTCCAATCTATCTCCCCGCCCCTTCTCCTTCATCCTCCACGTTCACCCTTTATTCATTCATCTCCCTCCGATTGCAAACCTCTATACTCCAAAGTCCATACGCAACTACCAACTGCTAACTCCCCAAAAATAGATGAGGCGACGCCACGACACGACACGATCAGCGCTGGACCTCTCTACTGTGAATTCTACTCTGCATCCTCTGCGCATCCTCCCACACGTGCTACTATATAGTCATGCTTCCTGTACCAACACTACCGTACAGAGTATATTCCTCGAAGACGATCACCCACTCCAACGAGAAGCTCACTGAGCTGGCTGGCAAGAAGGCATCCAAAGCGAACCGTGGTTGGCTGGTGCAAGCATAACCGCCAAGACAAATTGATGGGAGAGCAAACGCCCATAATAGCATGGCAACAACAAGAGAATATAACATTACATTTAATACATTCGACAGCTTACTTACAAACATTGTAGTTTTGCACAACATGGTGGGGTTGTCTTCGACGTCGTCAGATTTAGCTCCGCGGGGATATTAGTTCCCGCCGCGGCCCCAGCCGTGTTTCGGCATCCCAAGTTAATGACCACCATAAACCAATATTATGAAGGAAGGAGCCACGCTCCAAGTTATCTTGTTTGAACAATTTGTATATTACCCGCTGACTATCTTGGTATCTCGTGTATCCTCCATTTTCGCTTCTGTGATGCTCCCGATTCCCAATTTTCCGCGTTACATTACTATACCAAATGCAGTGTTCATTAATCTCATTCCGTCCCGCCGTTGCATTTTATTCCCAGCCTCAATCATCCGAATGTTGTCCCTCCGGTTCCACGACCGAAATTGGAGTAACCAAGCCCAGTGCTCAGCCTCCTTCCTCGTTCGCCTGGTCCAATACTATTCCCTCGGATACCAACCGGACTGCTCATTCTGCGTTGTACGCCGGGTACACCAAGTCTCTGCTGTGTACCCGCCAACGGCTGTTCCACCGTGTCAATCGCTTCTTCGTCGTCTGAAGTCTCATATAAAGCCTCGTCCCCCGCGATAATGGTGCCCGCATCATCCTCATCATCATTAGGGGTCAATAATTCCTCGTCGTCACTCCCATCCTCATCATCGCTTGCCTGATTAAACCCCTCCATCTCAACCAACATAAATATCGGAATCGCACCAAGTATCGCAACGAACCCCAACATCCACCACGCCACAATAACATACCCCCTCTCCAACCCCCACGAGAACGCCGCGCCAGCAAAGAACGGCCCAGCTGCTCGCCCAATCGAACTCACGCTCGTAGCGACCCCATTCAGCGTCCCAAGCAGCCTCAAGCTCGCCGCAGAATTCGTCAACATTATGGTACTACATGGGAACATGAAGATGCCACAGAACGCCTTGACGATCATCAAGCTGAACATAGCAAGTTGCTGACGTATCGGGTTCTGGATAAGCGCTGTGTACGGCGTGACGAACATGACGGAGGGGATAATGACTGCGCATACGCGGTAGCACCGCAGGACGCCGAACCGACGTACTACCACCGGGAAGACGAAGAACTGCACGATGCCGCTACAGATACCGTAAGCGGTGAAGATAGTCCCAATGCGGGAGGAGGAGATGCCGAAGCCACCGCTGAATTTGAAGGGGAGATTCGTGTTGGAGGAGTCAGGTGCTTGTTGGGGGTGGTGCATGAAGATTGGAAGAAGTTGGTCCATTGCCATACTGTGGAGGGCGAGGATCGCGTATGAGAGGAGGTTGAGGTTTGATTGCTTGTTGAAGACTTCCCAGACGGAGGGACCGGCCACTTGTGGGGTCTTGGGTGCTTGCCAGGTGGTGTCGAATGGCTTGCTGGAGGAGTGAGAGTTGCTGCGGGAGTGGGTGTTGTTGAGCAGAGCAGCTCCGAGCTCATCGTCGTCATAGTCACGGTTCCTCCTCTTCTTATGGGACTTGACACACCGAACCAGCCTCTGGCCGATATAAATCCCGTAATCGGGTTTGTTCTTGCGAGTCTCTAGGGTCTCTTTCAGAAAGAGGAAACCGACAATAATGCCGACGGTGAAGAAGAGGGACGCTATCATATTAGGCAGCGCGAAGGGAAACTTTGTGAGCAGCTTGTTGTTGCCGAATAGCCAAGGAAGATTGGCGGCCGGAGATGCGAAAAATCCACCAAAGGCTGGTCCCAGGATACTACCGAAGCTCCATACGAGAGGCATGACCGAGAACGCACGGGGTTGAAGGCTTCTCTCAGGCACCATTTCGGCAACCATGGTCCGAATGATACCCACTGCGGCTATTTAGCTTGTGGACTCTGAACGAAGGGGCTGATCACAACTAACCGTTTCCATTTCCTCCGCCGGAGAGAGCTCTCGCAATGATCGCCCAGGTAAGGGATGTCGAGAAACCCCATAATATACTCATGATCATGGTCGAGGTAAGACCCAACAGGATCACTGGTTTCCGGCCGAACACGTCTGACGCTCTACCCCATATTATAGCCGTAACGCTCTGGCTCAGACTGAATACAGCACTTGTGATACCTACAAATCCGTGAGTTTCATGTTTCGTGTGTTTCACGCGGGAAGATGGTGGTGTCTTACCTGCCCACTTGGCTACCTCTTGCTTTTTGACCCCGAAACTTTCAATCATTTCCGGCTTTTGGAAGTTAGCAATGTGCGCAATATAAAGGCAATCTGATTGAGGCATAGAGGTTGATGGAAAGATTCCTCATACCAGGTAGGGAAAGACGCTCGTTGCCGCGATTGGCTCTGCGAATCTACATATTGCTACCGAGCATATCAGCGATCGGCATCCCGTCAAGGAATGAACAGAGATTTACCTAGGATGATCAGCTGCTGCACAGGCAGCTTTGGCGGGCGGCGAGGCATCTTGGTCATCTTAATATCCCCTCAGGACGGCAGCGGATGAAGTTTGGGTGCCCTATGGGCGTCTCGTATAGGTGACCACTACGCTTCTGGGGTGCATGAAAGGCAAAATGGTTCTTTATAGAGGAGATAGTATGGTTGGGCACAAGATCAAAGCCAGCTTAGCTATAAGATTATTATAGATATATGTTTATAGATGCAAAACAGGCAGTACAGTAAGCAAAACACAACGAGATCAAAGAAGAGGAGGAAGGCTAGAGGAGCTGCGAGGAGCTAGAAGAAGATATCACATCACGTGAGAAGATGACTCTATGATCGGGGAAACATTTATAAGTCCGTTGAACACCCCGAAGTCGGATTACCTAAAAGAGGGGAAAATGGTGGGGAGGGTGGCCACGTGATACAGCCATTGCAACTATTTGTGATGATTGCGACCAATTATAAGGCGTGATTGGGCCGTTCATCCGTGCTCAACCAATCACGGCGTCCTGTCAAAAGCTTGAGTGGCTATTCCTTCAACGCACCATCCTATTCCAGACTAGTGTGCAAATATACGTAGCTTACTAGTCGGAACGGATGAAATGCCGACGCCGCGACCACCCAGGTACCTGCCTCTTGTACCTCTACTCCAGCCACTTCCAGCCACTCCAGGCACTCCCTCCAGCCACCGGTACTTGTTATCCTACCTTGTTATCCTACTAGTTACATGTACTACCCACCAAGGCTAACGTGCTTGGGAAGGAGGTCCAGCTTCCTACCTATATTTCCCCTCCAATTGCGAATTCACTGATCGTCACATCCATTCCGCTTCGGATTTCGTATCGCGGGCATTGTGCCTGTATATATATGCACATTCTGCCCTCACCTTCACGCAAAGGTCATCTACAAGCTGCCATGGCTCCCGATGACCGAACACCCCTCCTCGGAGCTTCTTCGACAGCTCAACCAGCTCGACTGCCTCAACAACAAAGTTCCCCGGCTGCAGTTCGTCGTCGATTCGCATATATCGCTGCAGGCTCGTTGGCTATTGCCTTTGTCGTCCTCGTCCTGATTCCAGCGGCCTTTATCCCCCACATTATCGACGATCTCGTGCCCTCCCGCGGCAAGTTTCAATCCGCCGATCTCGAAAATCTCCTTCTGAACAGCCCCAGCACGGAGAAGCTGGCGGAATGGAGCAAATACTATACCTCGGGCCCTCATCTGGCCGGAACCAACCTCAGCCAGGCTGTTTGGACACAGGAGAAGTGGAAGGAGTTTGGCATTGAAGACTCAACTGTTGTTCCTTATGACGTTTACCTGAACTACCCTCTCGGGCATAGACTTGCACTCCTGGAGAAACCCAGCAAGGGACATTCGAAGGACGACGAGGCAACATGGAAGGTCAAGTTCGAAGCTTCATTGGAGGAGGATGTGCTGGAAGAAGACCCAACAACTGGCGCTTCCAATAGGATCCCAACATTTCACGGCTACTCCGCGAACGGCAACGTCACCGCACGATATGTGTATGTCAACTACGGTACATACCATGACTTTGAGGACCTGATCAAGGCCAAGGTCACCCTGAAAGGCAACATTGCCATCGCAAGATACGGCCATGTTTTCAGAGGCCTGAAGATTAAGCGTGCTCAAGAGCTGGGCATGGTCGGCGCGGTTCTTTTTACGGATCCTGGTGATGATGGAGGCCCACTGCATGATATGTCTGAAAAATACCCAGATGGACCTGGCCGCAACCCATCCAGTGTCCAGCGTGGAAGCGCTCAGTTCCTGTCCATGGGACCCGGCGACCCTACCACGCCTGGCTACCCTTCGAAGCCTGGAGTACCTCGATCCCCAACAGACGACAATATTCCACAGATTCCCTCTATTCCCATTTCGTATACTGACGCGATTCCAATTCTCAAGGCGCTCAATGGTCATGGCCCGGTAGCGAAGGACTTGAACAAGTACTGGGATGTCAACCTCGGTCTCGTGACGCGTGGTGTTCACTATAATGCTGGCCCATCCCCAGAAGGTCTTGTTTTGAAGCTAGTAAACGAGCAAGATTACAAGATCACACCTATCTGGAACGTCATCGGTATAATCAACGGGACCCTTTCTGATGAAGTCGTTGTTGTTGGAAACCACCGTGACGCTTGGATCGTTGGAGGTGCTGGTGACCCTAACTCCGGCTCCGCAGCTATGATGGAGGTCATCCGCGGCTTTGGGCAGGCGCTATCAAAGGGCTGGAAACCGCTCCGCACTATTGTTTTCGCAAGCTGGGATGGTGAGGAGTATGGCTTGGTTGGCAGCACAGAGTGGGTGGAAGAGTACATTCCGTGGCTGAGCGAGGCCAATGTTGCCTATGTCAACATCGACGTTGGCTGCAGCGGGCCAAAATTCGTTGCGGCCGCCTCACCTCTGCTAAACAACCTCATCCACGAGGTGACCGGCAGGGTGCAGTCACCGAACCAGACTGTGGAAGGGCAAACCGTCCGCGACGTATGGGGCGGTCACATCAGTACCATGGGCAGCGGCTCCGATTTCACCGCCTTCCAAGACTTCGCCGGTATCTCTTCGATCGACATCGGCTTCACCGCGAGCCAAGAAAGCGCAGTCTACCAGTACCACTCCAACTACGACAGCTACCACTGGATGGAAACCTACGGCGACCCAGGATGGCACTACCACGCTACCATCTCCAAGGTCCTCGGCCTCTTCGTCGCCAAGCTCGTCGATTCCCCCCTCGTCCCCTTCCGCACCACCGACTACGGCACGGCGCTCATCTCATACGTCCAGCAAATTGAGGACCTCCTCGACGATGGTCGCGCGCGCTCCTCCACGATCCGCTTCCGACCAACCCCAGAAGCTTCTGCCGACTCCAGCTCCCGCCCCAAGTACCTCCGCCGTGGCCTCAAGCACATCCAGGGCTCCGCCCACCGCTTCCTCGAGGTAGCGCGCGTTTTCGACGAGCACGTCGACACGCTCCGCGAGCGCGCTGAGCACGGCTACGGATGGTTGAGATGGTGCGCGCGCCTGAAACTGTATTTGGGTGTCCGCAAGGCGAATTTCGCGATGAAGCTCCTCGATAGGAAGTTCTTGTATCAGCCGGGCCTGACGGGGAGAAGCTGGTTTAAGCATGTGATTTTTGCGCCGGGATTGTGGACTGGGTATGCTGGTGGTGAGTTTTCCTGATCGATCCCCGTGATGTAAAGTGGGTGTTTGCTAACGAGGTGTAGCGGTGTTTCCCAGTCTGGCGGAGGCGATTGATAATGAGGATGGGATGGGAGCGATTATGTGGATGCAGACTATTAATGATAGGATCATTGCGGCGACGAGGAGTTTGGAATTAAATTGAGGATACTTGGAATAGATCATCGTGGTATTTTGGGAATGGTCCTGGGATACATTGGAGTATGTGAACGCCGAGACTAGACAGGATAGTTGAGCATAGTTGAATATGACGCTCTGAAATGATATTTGCAGATATTTATGTGATTTAAATTTAATGGTGAAAATATTAATTGGCATATTTAAAAAATTATATCTAAGCTGCCCATACGATTTTTACACGAACACACAATTCTCACATACCACCACCCACAACCACAATGATAAAAATTTAGATAATACCGCGCGCATTGCATTCATACATGTCGCATGCAAAAAAAAAAATGCAAAAAATATGATGAGAGAATCTGTAGAGAAACTCGGGATTTGAGCCCGAGGCGGGGCTCGAACCCGCGACCTTGAGATTAAGAGTCACACGCTCTACCGATTGAGCTACCCAGGCAGGGTTGATTGTTGGTCGATGTCTCTCTGACGGTACATAAGCACTCCGATACCAACTCTCAAATTCTGATAATTATTTTCTCCACCGTATACATCCTAGAATTTACCTCCTCTCAACTCTCGCGCTTTAATCGTCAGCTTGGGTTGGGTGGTGTAGTGCCAAGGACTTTTGGTCACGTTTTGTAAATATAGGGGTAAAAATATTTTTCAGCTAACCCTACTACGTAAGGTCAGCATTACCAAACTAGGTCAATCACTAACCTAGGTCACACGTGATCTAGCCTACATAAGAATATGCATGAAAACACACATTTTAAATTGTTTAAATTATAATTATATAGTATTACTATAGATTCTTAAAATGCTTCTCTAGATCTAGAGGAGCAAATAATAGAGGCTCTAGATGCTTTATATAATAAAGATTCTAATATAACATTAATCTAGAAAGCTTCTACCTTTTTTAAAGTCTTACTTAAGACCCTTTGTTACTACTATTTAGAAGGCCATTTTAGTAACAAATAGAATAGAGGCTATAATAAAGCACTTATAGAAGTATAAGAACAAGCTTTACTTCTATATATATAATATTATATTAGATATAGCTTTCCTTTTACTCTTTATATAGTTTTTACTATAGCCTCTTATATTCTTTAATAAGTAGAATTAAAACATATAGTTAGAAAAGCTTAGGCATTATAGTTTATAAAATAGAATAAGAAGCTACTATATATACTTAAGACTATACTATTAGATTAAAATTAAAAGGATGTATATAATAAAAGTTATAACATATTTTATATATAAGTTGCCATCCTAGGTAAGTTGCTACTAAACACTAAAAATTAACTATTACTATGACTACTATACTACTACCCTACATAATAACCCTTATTTAATTATAATTAATTCCTAGTGCCTCTTGTACATATAGGAATTATAGCCTATAATTGTAATGAGTATAGGTAGAGTACTAGAACGCATAGTTGTATTTTTTAAGAAACTAAACTCTACTCCCTTGCTATTAGGAGAGATATAGTCTATATAGTAGAAGGTTAGCACTAATATGCTAGCGTATTCATGGCATACCATAATTAGTAGATTCTTATACCTCCTATCTTTAGCCTATGGTAACGCCCCTAAAATGATAGAGAGTTAGGGCTAACCTATAACAGGCCTAACTATAGCTTTAGCTAGTGTAGCATGCATTACATGCCCCATTAGCCCTAAAACCCTAATGCTAAACGCTAGGCCCTTTAGGCAGCTTAACCCTATGCCCCCTACTAAGACGTAGTTAAGCTGCTAACGAACCCCTAACCTTACACTCTGCCTACCCCCCTAGCACCTATGACATTACCCCTATACTCATGGCCCCTATCCTTAGTAGGCACTAGCCTCCTGCCCTACTAGCCACATGGGTCCTAGCCTAGCTACTATACTAGCATAGGTCCACCCCTAGATAGATAGCAACTTCTATGCCTTTAAGGCCTTCCCCCTCTTTGTCTGCCCTAACTCCTAGCTCTAGCATGGCTTTATGCCATGTCCTGCTTCTAGTAGCTGTGTTCTTTATCTACTAGCCTAATTAGGTCTAGGTTAAGGGTGTTGCCATTAACCCCTATTAAGCCCCTCTAGTCTATAGGTGTATAGTAGGCAAATAATAGTAAGTAGGCCTAGTAGCATTAAGGACATAGAACTAGCCCTATATAAGGGGGGTCTTTGCCTAGGTTTTCTTTCCTTCTTATAACTAATTCAACCTAACCTACTACTACTACTACTACTACTATAATGTCGTCTACTACGTCCCCTACTACAACCCTACTAACCCTTAACTAAGTCTACTACCTCTAGTGTATAAAGCACCTAGAATATAAGGATGATGTTCCCTATGTCTTCTCTAACACCTACTTAGCTAAGTGCAAGTACTACTCTTGCCTAAAGAGCAAGTGTGTTCTAGTAAGTCCCCCCTTTCTTTTAGCAAACCCCCTAAAACTCCACTAACCCCCCCCTAGATCCCCTCTGCCTCTGTCCCTACCATGTAGGCACTCCTAGCCCTATAGGCTGCCTGTTGTAGCCCTAACCCCTAGCTGTCGTGCTACTGTCTCCTCTATAGCTATAGACCTCATAGCTAAGGCTAAGGTTAAGGCTCACGTAGAGCTTAAGACCTCCCTTGCTACCTGCCTTATGCTCCTTTAGGAGCAAAAGGAGACGAACCGTCTCCTTCGTCTTCTCTTAGTAAGTCCCCCCCCCTTCTTACCCCTAAATCGCTCTGTTCCTACTAACCTCCTATAGGTAGCCTATAGTGTAGTAGAGGATAAGGACGAGGACAATGATGATGAGGAGGATGATGAGTAGGGTGTGGTTAGTCTGTTTCTAGTGGTGTTCTAGTCGTGTCTTTAGTGCCTATAGGCTTGTTTCTCCTAGCTTTAGCCATAGCTTAATTCAATTTGGTACTTCCTGCCTTCTGTCCCCTTTGCCTTGTGATTCTGCCTTGTGACTTGTGTAATCTACTGCTTCTTTACCCCCCTTGCCTACTCTATGTCATAGTTACAACCTTCTTAGTAGTATTATTCCTTTGTTATAGGCCCCCTCCTTTGCCCTTACTACTAAATCACTAGTGGTGTAGTGGCGTAGTACTTATGCACCTTTTCTAGTGCGTTCTTTAAATTTTCTAGTAGCTCCTAGGTGTCATCTATAGGCGAATAGCCTGCCTATTAGACTAGGTAACGTACGCCTTGCTTCATTTCCTTATAGGCCTAAATGGATTAGACCTCCTACTCGTCACTGCCCTAAATGTCTATGGCTAGTATAGAGATGGTGTCTACTCATTAGTAATACAGCTCTAATAAGGAGACGTAGAACACATTATAAATCTAGTAAGTTAGGGGAAGCTCTAGCTAGTACGCCTACAAATGGCTCCTAACTACCTACTTTACCTAGAACGGCCCTAGATATTTGTTAGCAAGCTTCTAGTTTAGGTGCAGCTACTTAATATTCCTTGCTACTAACATAACTTAGTCTCTGATTTTGTACTGCATTAGCATGTGCTTTGCGTTATAATATTTCTTATAGGTGTTAGTAGCTTTCCATAGGGTATCCATAAGCTCTGTCCTTTCTGCCTATAGCTTCTTAACCTGTTCCTATGCTATTGTTACACTCCCCTTTTTATAAGCATTGTCCTTAATGTTAATTGTAGGGACGTAGCTGTAAAGTAGGTAGAATGGCAGCTTCCTAGTAGTGTTATGTGTTAAGTTATTATAGGAGAACTTAGCTAGAGCAAGCTTTGCTACCTAGTCGTCTTAGGCGTAGTTATAGTAGTAGCGTAGGTAATGTTTAAGGGTTTGGTTCTACTACTTAGTCTGCCTGTCTGTCTGCAGCTAGAAAGTAGTAGAGAGCTAGTGCTAAATCTTTAGACAGAACATAAAGTAGCTCTAGAATTAGCTAGTGAATTAGGGCCCCCTATCTAAGGTGATTCTAGCTAGCATGCCATAGTCCTTAAATATGGTATTAATAAAGGTTTCTACAAGCTCTAGAGTAGTTATCATAGCGTTTACAGGTATGTATTAAGATACCTTCATAAACAGATTAACGACGACTAATATAGAGTTATATACCTTACCCCTAAGTTTACTTAGTAGGAGACTCATAACGAAATCCATAGTAATTTCTTGCCATAGGCACGTTAGGGGCTAAAACGGTATGAGCTTGCCATATGGGCAGTGCTGTTTCGTCTTCATCCTCTAGTATACAAGGTAGGTTAGGACGTACCTTTTAATATCCTTCCTTATGCCTAGCTAGTTGTACTTCTGCTACACTAGCTCTAGAGTATAGGCGAATCTAAAGTGCCCTGCATAGGGGTCATCATGGCAGGACGCAAGGATCTCGTCCTATAACGCTAGTAAGTTAGGCACGTATAGCACCATCCCTTTCCTTAGGAGGCCATCGTCTCTAAGGTTCTAGTCTTGTCCTAAGGACCTAGTAGTACGGCCACGTATTGCCCTCAACTCATAACGTCAACCCGTAACAAAAGCGTCCTTCTGTTATAGATCTCTAATAAGGTTATGGGCTAGAGTGGTTACGTAGTCATAAGCCATTTCGTTAGCAAGCACTAAGACAGTGTGCCTCTATAGCACGTGTAGCCTATAGACTATAGCGCTAGTGATAGGCTTAAGCCACAGAACACCGTTAGCTCCATCATGGTTAGTTTTAGCCCATGACTCTTGCATGTGTGCTAGCCTACTAGGGCCCCCATCTTTAGGGGCGTCCTTCTAGCAGCTGCATTAAAGCTCTAGCTGTTGTGCTAGTTGGGATTGCCTAAGCCCCTTATGCCCTTCATTAGGGCCTTGCATTACTACTAGTAGGGGGTTAGTGCCATTCTATAGAGGAGCTGCCCCTAACACTAATGGTAGCTTGATCTTAAAATGGAGGCCTAGGAGGAACTGGCTGTCCTCCTTGTTACCCTCTAGCTTATAGTCTAGGTGCCTTAACAGGACATTAGCAGGGTTTGCCTTACCTAGTTGGTGCTTAATGACGAAGTCATACCTTAATAACGACTCTGCCCATCATAACTACTGCCCATTTAGGCGCCACTTAGTCATGAAGTACTAGAGGTTATTATGGTTAGTTAGCACCTATATTAGCTACGTTACACCCCTAAGGTACTAGCCCTAGTGCTCTATAGACAGAACTATTACCATTAGTTCCTTGTTATAGGTATCATACCTTAGCTGTACTAGCGTCATCTTCTTTAAGAAGAACGTGATGGGGTGTTACTTTGCTATTAATTTAGCCCTAAATAGTTGTAATAGTATCCTAGATATAGCATACCTAGAGGCATTAGTCTCTAACTACACGCGTAACGCCAGGTCATAGTGCTATAGGATAGGAGCCTCTATGAACCTCTGCTTTAGGGTCTTAAAGGCAGCAAGCACACTAGGGCCCATTTGAAACGGCCCTGTAGGTCAGCTGTCTCTAGTCGTCTTAAGCAGGTCCATTATAGGCCCTATAATCTAGGAGTATCCTTTAATGAAGTAGTAGTAAAAGTTGGCAAAGCCTAGGAACACCTAGACATCCTAGGTGGACCTTAGTATAGGCCACTTAGACATGGTTGAGACTTAGCTAGGGTCCATGGTGATCCTATAGGGCCTAATGAGAAATCTAAGGAACTCTACCTCACGCTCCCTAAAGATGCACTTAGCAAGGTTAGCATAAAGTCAGTACGTCCTTAACCTGTTAAGTACTTGCTAAACTAACGCCATGTGCTCTATGGGGTCCTCTAAAAAGACAAGGATGTCGTCTAGGTAGATGACACAGATCACATCCACAAGGCTAACTAGGGCCTAATTAATATATGCCTAGAATGTAGCTAGGGCGTTTGTTAACCTAAATGGCATTACTAGGTATTTAAAGTGGCCATACTAGGTCTAGAACGCTATCTTCTACTCATTCCCTTTTTAGATCCATATACAGTAATAGGCATCCTTTAGGTCTAGCTTAGTAAAGACCTTTGAGTGCCTAAGGCAGTTAAGCATCTTGCTAATTAGGGGCAAAGGGGTGTAGTTCTACACTGTTACCTTGTTAAGGCTGTGGTAATTAACATAGAGTCTAAGGGCCTTGTCCTTCTTTAGCACAAACAGAATAGGGGCCCCTACTAGGCTAATAGACCTACATATCTAGCCCTTCTCTAGGCTTAAGTTAAGGTATTCCCATAGGGTTTTCAGCTCTAGTTTGCCTAAGGGGTATACTAGCCCCTAGGGCAGTTTAGTACTAGGCTTAAGCTTAATTTAGTACTCCATTAGGTGGTGTTCTAGTAGGATGCTAGTAGTAGACGCATTAAAAATGTTAGCGTAGTCCTAGTATTCTTAGGGAACACCATTTGCAGCTAGTTCTCCTAGGGCCATCATGGATACGACCTTAATTTAGCAGCTCTCCTAGCACTCCCTTACCATTACATAGTATAGCACCCTACCTTCTGTTTCCCTATAGAACTCCTTAGCCGTTAAGACCTTAACGCCTAGCATGACCTTAGCGTGCCACTACGCCCTAGCATGGAACCCTAAAAGGGGGTCTATGGCAGCAAGCCATAGGTAGCCTAGGATTAGGATCACGTTGACGTCTAGTGCCTTAAAGTTGCATGCTACAAAAAGGTGCCAAGTCGTCTATGTCTTGCCCCTACTATCCATAGTAGTAATGGGAAGGTAGTGGACCCTATATGTCTATACTTCCTTACTGTCTAGCATGGCTAGGCTAGGGTCCTTTTACTTAGTTAGTTGCCATCTGCACTTAACTATGAGGGCCTACTATATATAGTTCTCCTTAGCACTGCTGTTAATAAGGGCACGCTTAGTCTAGGTGTAACCCTTCTTATTACTCATAGTAACAGCAACCACAAGTCGCCTCTATATTAGGCCCCTTTCGTCCTAGTGACTTAGGGTGGTTGAGATTATCGCTAGGACCCCCTGTTTTCTACTGCCACCATGCATGCTAAGGCAATGTGGCCTTTCTTATTACACTAGTAACAGGTTACTTTAGGGCAGCTAGCAAGGCAGTAGGTAGTCAACTTGCATTAAGGACACTGTCCTAGGCTTAGTGCTAGCTTTAGGGCAGTAGGGGTAAGGTTCACCCCTGTTGCTAGCCTAGGCCAGTCCCCTCCTTAGCTTCTTATTGTGGCTTGCTTGTCATGCTAGTTAGGTTCTAGTAAGGCCTTAGTGGCTCTCTGATTTCGTGGGCCCCCTGTCATCTAGTGCATGGTCTCTATCCTTATAGCTAGGGATAGGAGTTCCTAACAAGTCCCTAGCACGTTGTTATGCTATAGGATATCCTTCCTTAGCCCCTCCTATAGCTTTGTGAATAGGTTGTTCCTCTGCTACTAATCGTCGTTAATTTAGAGCTCTATCTTAAGCGAATTAAGGTATGCTACAAAGTCCTCTAAGGACTGCCTGTCTCGTTAGTAGGCATTGTTGTATGACGTGACTACATTAAACGCCTAGTTCACTAGGTTAATAATGGAGTCTTTCATCTACTTCTAAAACTACTCCTACATTATTATGCCAACCCCTTGCTAGCACTTATACCTTTCCTACTTAGCTACTAGTGCCGTTCTAAAGGCAAGGACATAGTAGTTAATCTTTAACTAGTCATCCTTATACTACAAACTAGCATTGATCTAGAAGCGTCGCTTAGCCCTGTCTAGGAACGTCTAGGCCTCCCTAAGGGTCTTGCCATTGTATGTAGGTAGGTCTCTAAACTTTAAGGCATTGTAAGTGGTTTAGTAGGGTAGTAGCAGCTATAGCAGCCTGTTATCTAGTTCCCTATAGGCCTTGCAAGGCCTGCCACACCTTAACACTAGGGGGCTACTAGGTCGCTTGTAGTTTAGGACCAACCTACCTCCTTTAGGATGTAGTAGCTCCTTAAGCTCCGCCTCGTATGCAGCCCTTCTAGCCTCCTCCTTTTCGAGCTCTGCTATCTAGCGCTCCACCACCCCTCTCTTCTTCTACCTTTCCTCGTAGATTTAGGCCTAGAGCTGCTCTGACTTAGCCTTCTCTTGCTTGATGCTTTCTTTAATATCTAACAGGCTGTCACCTAGGGGCATTATATTGCCTCTAGATTCCTGTCGTTGTCCCTCTAAGGTGACGCTTGTTCCTTAGGGGCGTCCTAGTGGTGTTTTAGGCATGCTCCTAAGGACCCCTACTTCTTATGTCTAGGACTAGGACCTAGTAGTCATCTTTAGCAGCCCTAGCATCATTACCCTTAGTGGTTACATACAATTAGTACCGTCTCCCCTGCTTCTAGTAGGCTACTCCCCTTCTAGTAGAGAGTTTAGAATGTAATGAGTATAGGTAGAGTGCTAGAACACGTAGTTATATTTTTTGAGAAACTAAACTCTACTCCCTTGCTATTAGGAGAGATACGGTCTATATAGTAGGAGGTTAGCACTAATACGCTAGCATATTCATGGCGTACTACAATTAGTAGATTCTTATACCTCCTATCTTTAGCCTATAGTAATGCCCCTAAAACGATAGAGAGTTAGGGCTGACCTATGATAGGCCTAACCATAGCTTTGGCTAGTGTAGCATGCATCACGTGCCCCATTAGCCCTAAAACCCTAACGCCAAATGCTAGGCCCTTTAGGCAGCTCAACCCCATGCCCCCTACTAAGACGTAGTTAAGCTGCTAACGAACCCCCAACCTTACACTCTGCCTACCCCCCTAGCACCCATGACAATAATACTATATAAGCTATGATGCTTCTATTAGCTCTTAGAGTCTACCTACTAACTACTCTTACTAGCCATCTCTATATAGACTTAAGCATTAACCTTAGTACTCTAAAGGATGTCCTCTCCCTCTTATATAGAGAGACTACCCCCTTATATTATATGCCTCTTATGCTTTCATTCCCTTCTCTTTTTCTATTTATTTGCTACTTATAGAGCTTTAACTTCTACCTTTAGTAGAATAGTAGAATGTATTATAACTTATACCCCTTTAATAAGGTAGCTAATAGCATTATTAATTAAGGTAGAAGAGCTATTCTAATGTTATATAACGTAGTTCTTAATATGCTTTATTTAAAAATTAAGCTCCCTTATAGTTTAAGGGGTCTTTAAAGTCTAATTATCATGCTTAAGTATTAGAGAGGTTAGAGTTCTTAAGTATAGATTTAAGTAAGAGAGAACATTCTATAGCTTATATAAAACTAGCCTTATAGCTTAGAATCTACTCTTAATATTCTACTTTATAAATGTAGCTTTAAATGCTTCTTTAAATGTAGAGA
>KV454732.1:0-62457 GCA_001662585.1 Pseudogymnoascus sp. WSF 3629
CGCGGTCGCTGTCAGACCTCTCATAATGCTCTCGGTATCTATGCAAGGTCCGTCTACATGAGTCATAAACTACAGAAGAGAAGATCGATATTTTTTGCAAGGGGGTTCGGTGGATGTGGCAAATCTCATTCACGGCAGCCTGGTGTTTCTTGAGCTGCTTACTTGTTGCTCAACCGTCTATGGCTCTTTCTGGTCCTACTTATCTTTACTGGGGCGAACATTTAAGGGAAAAGCCTCGGCCGCACATGCAACGGGGATTTTCTACTCGCACACCTATCGGTAGCCCTCGTATGCTGCTCCGAGCGTCCGTGGAGGTGTTCGCAATGGACAATGCGTACTCCGGAGCAGCTGACGGCATTAACTTGCCTCCGCTGTCCATCCTATGTGGCGGATATGAGAGAGGGCGGGTTCCAGTTACTGCCGGCGTTGGGGGCCGTCAGGATCCAGTCTGATCTCTGTCTCTCTCGGCCAGCTTTGGTACTCAGTTGCAATCGCTCGCCCGCAGCAGGCTCTGTCTCATTAGGTCAAAGGGGCGGTGCTCCCCTATTACCCAAATGCTTGCGACTATTATCGACAGTCTACTCTACGCAAGCAAA
The DNA here is from genome assembly GCA_001662585.1 of Pseudogymnoascus sp. WSF 3629. NCBI lineage: Eukaryota > Fungi > Ascomycota > Leotiomycetes > Thelebolales > Thelebolaceae > Pseudogymnoascus > Pseudogymnoascus sp. WSF 3629. Next base: position 597 of record KV454732.1, read on the forward strand.
AAAATACCAAAAAAACATACAACAGTGGGTATTCGCTGGTGGTCACCCACCCAACTACTAATCCACCGATCTCAAGCTTGTGTATGGCAGAGCGGACGGGATGCCCAATTCTCTTGAGTCTATGGTCGTATGTGACTGTTCTTGCTGAACGGAGGCATATATACTCACTTCCAGCACCACTTCTAACACCGCAACGGTGCACCACCAAGTGAAATGAGGAAAGTGGGAGATGAATTTCGCCATGGAAACTTCAAATGGCATACGCAGATAACATACATAAATATCAAAGAGCACCAAAGACCCCTACCCCCCCCCAACTCCCCAAATCCCACCACCCAACCCCCTATCACCATCGTTAACCCTCATATATGCCCCCTATCCCCTCTCTTCCCCCTTTGACATCGAGTGAGTGCGCGCCTTTGTTTCTACCACAGGTTCTGGATATGCTCACTGTTATGGAGTTCTTGTTTGGACATTTGGGCGGTAAGAATACCTGCATCGATATCCTCGCGTCAGGTCTTCTGGAAAAGGCAGCTGTGCCTGGCACGTCTGAGGTACGAATATAAATAATAAATATATTATTGTCGTTAGTAAAGCAAGCCATGTAAACTCTATACTGGGAGACTTTTGTTATCTGGAAGATATATATTTGAGATATTTTCCTTTCTCAAATTTATTTATTTTAAATGCCAATATATTTATTGCTACGGATATTCATGAGCTTTTGGCCGCGCGGCAAATATATCGATAAACTCCAGTATCTATCTGCCGGCCTACAAGTACATTAGCCGCCAAAGTAAGCCATCGGCTTCTCCATATTTTACATTGGAATTGTATGGGTCTCATTATAAGATGGAATCCGCTCCATTTATATACCCCGCTACTCGGTGTAAATAGCTCCGGCAAGAGAGGCCGGCCCGCCATCGCGGTCGCGGTTGAGTTCCGCTTTCGGTATTTTCCCCACTTACCCAGGGATATTTTGGAAAGGCGGAGTAAATATGGGGGGTTCATCCAGGTTACCCCACACGAGCAGCGATATAAAAGGATAATGTGGGAAAATTAGCTATCTGTTATATGCAACATATATCTGCAGCCAACAATTCTGTAACAATTCTACCAGGCCTCCCAGTCAATTGAACCAACCATGTCTCCCAGTCACCCCCAAAAACCGCAGCCAAAACCCCCATTGCAATCTATAATCAGCTCCCACGACTTCGAGCATGCAGCTTCCATCTCGCTAGCCCCCAAAACATGGTCCTTCTACTCGTGTGCCGCCACGGATCTGGTAACCCACAAGCTGAACAGCAGCATATACAACCAGATCCTCTTCCGTCCCCGCACAATGACCGACGTCTCCACCGCCGACACATCAACTTCCATCCTTGGCTGCTCCTCCACCCTCCCCCTCTTCTGCGCCCCCGCTGCTCTCTCAGCAATGGTACATACCGATGGGGAACGGGCCCTCGCGCGCGCGTGCCAGAAATCGGGCATCCCGCAATGCGTCAGCACAAGTGCGTCCTTCCGGGTAGAAGACATCTTCGCGTCGATTTCTGCGCCGCCGGTGTTGGATACGCCGCCGCCTGTACCGATGACATTCTTCTTCCAGCTGTATGTTGATAAGAACCGGACAAAATCGGAGGAGTTGCTGAGGACGGCGGAGAGGCTGGGGGCGAAGGCGGTGTTTGTCACGGTGGATGGGCCGGTGCAGGGGAAGAGGGAGGCGGATGAGAGGGTTAAGGCGGATAGGGAGTTGGTGTCGCCGATGAGTGGGACGAGGGCGAAGAATGATGAGAAGAAGGGGAATAGTATTTCGAGGGCGATGGGGTCGTATATTGATCCGACGCTGAGTTGGAAGGATGTTAAGTGGCTGAGGGAGAGTACGAAGTTGCCGATTATTTTGAAGGGGATTATGACGGCGCAGGATGCGGTACTGGCTATGCAGCATGGGATTGATGGGATTGTGCTCAGCAATCATGGTGGTAGGAATCTTGACACGAGTCCTCCGCCGATGTTGGTTCTGTTGGAGATTCAGAAGAACAGCCCGGAGGTCTTTGATAAGGTGGAAGTGTTTGTTGATGGGGGGATCAAGAGAGGAACGGATATCTTCAAAGCATTGTGTCTTGGGGCAAAGGCTGTTGGTATTGGACGGGGCTTTCTTTGGGCACTTAATTATGGGGAGGAGGGCGTGGAGAAGTTCATTGATATCTTGAGAGATGAGCTGGAGACTACGATGAAGCTTTGTGGGATTACGGATCTGAGCCAAGTTCACCCGGGTCTGGTTAACACGCTCGCCATTGACCATCTAGTGCCCAGTGGTGAGGGGCATCCGTATGCGAAGTGGAGGCCGATGGCTAGGATATAGAATGGAAGCTTCCTTCTTGTATTTAATTGGAGAAAATATTAGGCATTGGTGAAGGGACAATTTTCCTGGCAGTAACAATGCTAATGGTTTCTCAGGATGTGACAATGGCCGTCAATAGCATACACAGACCTATTGTCATATTGCAGCCTTATATCTTTCTATGACGAGCGTATTTTCATACTATGATTACTTCGAGTATATTTCTATTCCGTGGTTACTGAGCCAAATAAATCCGTCCAAATACTCTGTCTGCTGAAATGATATTCCTCCAGTAAGGCATCGGCTATCTCGGATTACTAACAATTTCCGAACCCGGGGCTCGGTTCCATAATGATCTACGTTGACAGGTGGGGGATAAATCCCTCGGACGGGCTAACAATGCGCCGAGAAGCTGTCAGACGGTTAATTAAGGGATCAATACAGGGGTCATATCAGAACCACGAAAAACAGACAGAATTGCGTATTTCGACTTTGTATCTGAACAACAAAGGCTTTCAAACATCATGGAAGTAGTCTTCTATAAAGTGCAGTTCAAATGCCAAGCAGATTTCCTTGGCCGCATCTCTCTGATACCGACTAACCAAAGCATAATATGGGACAGCCAAAGCTTGTCATTTCCCAGTCGGGTGATAGGAGCAGAGATCTGCATTACAATAAAGCCCTCTCCCGCTTAAGTTACTTCAATCAGATAGTTCTACGCCACCGTAGCTTCCTAAACCCAGCCGCACACGGGCAAGCTCAGCAAAATATTGAAGCAAACCTTGCCCGATCTCCCCTCATCTCTACGCGAGCCTACCATGGCGACGCTGGAGGGCAGGGCCTCTAAGCCACCCACTATCTAACTTCGCAAGAACGCGGGCTGGCCCACTGTGATAGATAATTTTTATACACGTGCACTGAAACAATGAGGTGTTAAGTGCCCCCACCTGCAGGTGAAGGATGTGGAGATTTGTGGAAGCGGATATTGCTTATATCAAAGAAACATCTCGCGGGGAGCCTTGCTTGTGTGGACTCCTTTTCAGAGGTAAAGTTTGCACGCTTCAACGTCTACCCACCTCACCTCACCTCACCTCGTCGGTGTCTAGACAGCAACAAAGACAAGAAACACAGCGATGGCACCTCTCCGTCTCCTGGGCGCTGTAGCCTTCTTGCTCCTGCAAGTTGCAAGATGCGATCATTCCACTGTGTCGCGCGAGTTCCCTCTTGTTCCGGGTGAGATCGAAGGAACACCGCCTATCAAGTACTCACCTCCAGCCGGCTCTATGCCCCTCAATGGCCGTGAGCTGGTTTCCGAATGGTCTAATACTGGCTTCCTCGCCAAGCGCCAATGCGTGGACGCAGGATACGTACCGTGCTCTGGTGAGTATATCAACCTTTATAACCCTCGTGGATGATGTTGGCGCGGTAGAAATGCCAAGGAGTATGAGATCCAAAGCTGACACCTCTCTCCCACAAGACACCGGATGCTGCCCTTCTCTAGCACAGTGCTGTCCCGGCTCCAACTACTGCAAAGCCCAATCGAACGGTGTCTGTTGCGGCTCCACGGGCCCCTGCCCCGCCGGCTACGAATGCAACTCCGTCTGCCGCTGCGTCGAGACCGGCGGGAGTTGTTGCGCGAACGGACGCTACTGCCCCGCAGGCGAATCGTGCTGCTACTCCGGCTGCGTGCCAAAGGGGGGCCAGTGCTGCTCGAACGGGCAGATGTGCGATGTTGGGAATATCTGCGTCATCGATTTGAGCAATGGGCGATACGGCTGCTGCACCGATCTGTCCTGCACGGCGTATGTCGCAAGCGGGAACACGGTCCCTTTGACGCATTCGACTCCGGCTACGACTGCTCCGACGCATTCGACTCCGGTGGTTACGACTGAAGCTCCGAAAGTCACCCAACCCGTCAATGCGGTTTATATCTATTACTACTGGACTCTCACTTGGTAGGTTGACCCTTTCTCGCGCAAGCCTTCGATCCGACACTAACAGTCCCCAGGTCATACTACTCCTATTATTACACCTATATACGCCAGGTAACGACGCTGACCACGACCTACGTGACCACGACAACCATCATCTCCGCCTACGAGTCCGACAGCGTAGCTGGCACTTCTGAGCTCAACCGCATCTCTTCCATGCACTTCAGCACGGGGTTCCCCACGCCGACCGAGGCAACTACCGCGCTGGCTGCCACTAACAGGAACACGCCCACGCAGACAGGGTCTAGCGGAAACGGCGGAAACAACGGCGGTAGCCTCCCTGGCGTTGGCGTTGGTGGTGTTGGTGGTGGCGGTTCTGTTGGGGGAGCGGGGATGGTGAGCAGTTTGCCTGCACTTACCTTGTGGGCGTTTGTGATGGGGGCGGTGGCTGTTGGGACTGGGATGCTGATGCTGTGATGTCCTGGAGGAGGAGGAGTGTGTATACCGGGCAAGGCTATGGCTTGTGGATACGGAGGGTGGGAGAGGAAGTGGCTCGGATCTAATGGCTAGGCAGTGGAGGAGTTGTATAGTAGGCGCTGTAGGCGCAAGACTTGGAATGGGGCCGAGGGATGACCAATGATACCAACGTTTCTTATGATATATTGCGTGTATTTTGTTGGTTTGGGGGCTAATATGCACCAGAGTAACAAGAGCTGTGGTTATATCTAGATATAGATGAGTAAACCTACCCGCGAATCCTACCCCCACTATCAATGTCTGTCAATTAGTCTGCCACATGGGCACATGGCAACATCCTCTTAGCGACTGGAATCCTATTTCCCCCACCTGACCCGTGGGGGTTGTTTGTTGGTGTTAGTGTGAGGATGTTGGTCTCTAATATTTATAGAAGCCGCAAAAGGATGAGACATTGTTGCACATGTAACGGAAGAGAAGGAAGCGAGTTATTCTGGGCAAGCTAGGCATCTACCATTGGTTCTGGGACCGACGCGGATTTACCGGCTGAAGAATCTCATGTTGGACACCCACCACACGTTTGTGGCAATGACAAAATACCAACGCTAATCCCTGCCCAATTCTGCAGTACCTGGTACCTGTCTTAGCGAAACGGACCAATCCTGCAAGCCCTCCCGCCCTTTCTGATCAGCTAGACTCATTTTCAGCCTTGTCGAAAGCCAATACAGAGCGGCTTCGCCGAAGTCTATCGATCCTTTCGCTCAACATGCTCGGGTTGGCTTGATGGCTTCGGAAGATGGATGACTGATGACGGACGGGTAAGCAGCTTAGCATACGAAGCAGCCGTCCCATACGCTGGAGTTACGAGGTGTAAGCACTGTATGTAAAGATGCTGAACGTCAGGAACCAAAGTTGGGATATGGTACCACGCAACCACGACATGATCTGCATCCTGGATGGGTGAACACCAAGATATTGCCTGTTCCGGAAAACACTCCGGATTCCTTCGCAAACGCACAGCCTCGGTCTGTCCCGCGAATTGGGCTTGCGCCCGCAGAAGCTGAACCGATCATACCTTTTCAGCCCCAAGGCTGCTGTAGAACTTGGACACATGGAGACTGGGCACATTGCTAGTGTATGCAGCATGCAATTAGAAGGCCAGCCTTGTGGGGCCGCTGTAGAATTGATGGAGGGGTGCTTCTCAAGGATGTTAGGTCACAGCTGCCTCAAAGATGGTAGATATCCGCTCTCTCTCTTTCTCGTTGCTGTTTCTTTTCCTTAATATATTATTATCTGCAAATTACCTCCTATCTTTAGCTCTTGTATGCGAACATTTTCTGCTCCACAGCTTCAAGTCCCTGAAGCCGACATTGAGACTGTGACCGGGCTCTCTCGTGATCAGGCGCATGGTATTTTCTATTACGAAGCAAGAATCAAACACGGCCAGTCATCAAGGCAAAATGTCTAATATCAATGGAGCAAACGGGGCCAACGGTGCCCATCGTGTCAACGGTGCCAATGGTGCTAATGGAAAACACGAAATCCCCCCCGTTAATAAACCACAGCGCGTCGACTTTGCGCGCACGACGAGCAGAGGCCCGCCTATTGACACCACTTGGGAGCGTGTGAACTCCTTCCCTCTCCCACCGCATACGGCAACTCCTGGCGGTCCGACAGCAAGGTCCCAAGCCAAGGTTCGATCCTATGGACAGAATGAAGACCCGAAGTGCTTCCCAAGGATATCAAAGCCCGTCGAGCTCCTGAGAACGAGCTATGATGCGCTAGTGATCGGCTCGGGATACGGGGGCGGCGTGGCTGCTTGCCGTATGGCTAGGGCGGGACAGACTGTCTGTTTACTAGAACGAGGGAAGGAGAGGTGGCCGGGAGAGTACCCTAGTACGCTTCTCGAGGCTACGAAGGAGCTCCATATCTCGGGCGAAGTGCCTCAGATTATATCAAAACCGAAAATGGTCGACAAGGGTGATCCCACGGGATTATATCACTTGATTATGGGTGAGGGCCAAAACGCCTTCGTCGGGAATGGACTTGGTGGAACGAGCCTCTTGAATGCGAATGTCTTCCTGCGAACAGACAATGGGACCATGGGTCTTCACAACTGGCCGCCAGAGCTCCGGAAACCGGGTGCATTGAACGATTACTACGAGCTGGCTGAGAAAATGCTCGAACCCCAAACGTATCCCGACGAGTGGCCTGAGCTTCCGAAGTTGAACATGCTCGAGACACAAGCCAACCATCTTGGGTGGGGAGACAAGTTCCGACGCGTTCCTCAGACTACTCGGTTCTCTGCTGGAGCGAACAGCACTGGTGTAGAGATGAATGCTTCTGCGTTGACGGGACAGGATACCACGGGTCTCAATGACGGTAGCAAGTCTAGCACGCTCGTCAACTACCTCAGCGACGCATGGAACTGGGGCGCTGAGATGTTTTGCGAATGCGAAGTCCGGTATATAAAAGAGCATCCCGATGAGGGATATATCGTCTACTTTGCATGGCATGGCAGCGGCCGCGGAGCTTTCACTGAGCATCTACATGAAGATCTTATGTGGGTTCACGCCAAAAAGTGTGTCTTTCTTGGAGCCGGATCCCTTGGTACAACAGAGATTCTTCTCCGGAGCAAGGCCATGGGATTGTCGACGAGCTCCACGCTGGGGACTGGGATGAGCGGGAACGGTGATATCCTTGCTTTCGGATACAACTGCAATGATAATGTGAATGCGATTGGTAGAGAATTCCCGTCTCCATACCATCCCATTGGGCCCACGATTGCTGGCATGATTGATTGCCGCGAAGGCCACGAGAATCCGCTCGATGGCTTTGTCATTGAAGAAGGGGCAATCCCAAAGGCATTGGCTCCATTATTTCAAGTAATGCTTGAGCTGATGCCAGGTAGCGCCCACCACGATGTCAGCCTGATCGGTAACGTGAGGAGCAAGCTTGCGAGTATAGGGAGTCACATACTTGGCCCATATTACCAGAAAGGTAGTGTTGAGAAGACCATGGTTTATCTCGTTATGTCGCACGATTCGAACCAGGCCATTCTATCTCTTAAGAATGATAAGCCTCTCTTGAAGTTCCTGGGCGTGGGAAGGTCAGACCATGTTGAATATCTCAATGATATTTTAGCGCAGGCTACCTCTGCTGTGGGAGGGACATTTGTGAATAGCCCGTTTTACGCTGCTCTTGGAAAGCAGGAAATTACTGTACACCCTATTGGGTAAGAATCTCCCACCCATAAGTTGGTTGAGCGGTTGCTAATGGGAAATAGGGGAGCTTGTATGAGTAGCTGTGGCACAGGAAGAACTGGCACAACAAACCATTTTGGGCAAGTGTTCAAAGGGAATGGCAAAGAGGCCTATGAAGGGCTCATTGTCACTGATGGAGCAATTGTTCCAACGGCTCTGGGCGTCAACCCGCTCGCCACTATCACAGCCCTTGCTGAGCGCTCAGTAAAGTACACGGCGGATAGAATGGGTGTAACGATTGACTATGATACGAAGAATGGTGCGTTCCCCCAAAGGTAAATTTGTATAAGGACTCATCAAAGCTAACATTTCTAGGCCTTCTGGATCTCTTCGGATTCCCAAAACACGTAATTACTGGAGACGACAGTATCGTCAATGCCGAAAGCCTCATCGAAGAGACCGCGGCAGGAAAAGTGAGTGGCTTCGAATTCTCAGAAGTCATGTCTGGCTTCATCCACTTCGGCGAGAACATGGAGGGAGACCGAACAGACGACTTTGAAGTTGCGGCTCGCACCGGGCGAGGACTATGCGAGGGCGCGAGATTCTTCCTGAGCGTCAAAGCGTGGAATACCCATACTATTGTCCGTCGCCCTGACCACTCGGCAATGCTGACTGGAACACTCGTCTGCGCCGGTCTACCAGGAAGCCCCTTTATGATCAAGCGTGGGGATTTCGGACTCTTTTCGGCAAATCAGTCGATATCGGGGACTAAGAATTTAACCTACAGCTTCCAGATGATAGGAACCGATCGAGAGAAGTACCAATTTGAAGGGTTTAAGACTGTTAACGCCGGGGTTGTCCTCAACCCTATCGCTCTCTGGAGGGCAACATCTACTCTCTATGTCACAATCAAGCGCCTCAACGGCACAGTCATCGGGCGCGGCATACTCCACATTAAGCCCACAGATTTCCTATCCGAAGCACTCACTCTCAGACCCTCCGGCGACGGCCTAATCGCCAAAGCCACCTCCACCATCACCTTCCTCTCCTACTTCGCCAAGCAAGCCGCCTCCCTCTTCTTCACCCCCTTCAGCACGCTCCAATACCCCTCCCACACCCCCCGCGGCTTCATCAACACCTGCACCTCCGACGAAGCCATCGCCGTGATCGCCTCCGACGGCGTAAAGACATACATGAATAAATGGGAATCCACGCACCCCGACCCCACATACCCGGTGCACGACCTCTTCATGATCCCCGGCGCCTCGGTGGACCACCAGATTTTTAGTCTGCAGACGATCCCGAAGAATGCGGTGCAGTATTTTACGGAGAGGGGGTATCGCGTTTGGGCCCTTACGCATCGGATTGGGATGAACATGCAGCCAACTGATAAATGGACGACGTTCGATGCGCGCCTCGATATTCGCGCTGCGTTGGCGTATATCCGCAGCGTACGCGGTAATCGCAAGATCTATACGATCGCGCACTGCATGGGCTCCGTGGCACTAGCCTCAGGGATGCTCGATGGTACGATACCAGTGGAATGGATCAAAGGGCTGTCATGCTCGCAGGTCTTCATGAATCCGCAGTGGGCGCGGATTAACATGGCCAAGGTGATGATGCCCTTCGATCTGACGCGCGCGTACCGGTTGCTGGGCGGGAACTGGTTTAGTTGCTCGAGTAGCGAGGATGATACGCTGGTGCAGAGGGCGATTGATCAGGCGCTGAGGTTTTATCCAGTGGAGCCGAGGGAGATGTGTAATAATGTTGCTTGTCATCGGACGTCTTTTTGTTTTGGAAGGTAGGTTCTAGCCCCCCTCCCCCTTTTCTCCTTTTGTACCCCTCTTCGCCGGATCCTGAAGGCTAACCAACGACATAGATGCTGGAACCACGCAAACCTCAACGTAGCAACCCACACCCAAACCCACCGCTTCTTCGGCGGCGTCAACATGTCCCTCGAGCACCTCCTCATGTCCATGGGCTCGCACGGCCACGTAACCACCAACTTCCCCCTCGCACAAAAACTAACTACACCCACGAACCTGCGACGCCTAAAAGGCCTGCCGATCTTCCTGTTCAGCGGCGCGGATAATCATGTCCTCCAGCCTGAGAGCACGTTGACGACGTATGAGACGCTGAGGGATATGTTTGGGGGGGAGAACTATGAGAGGGTTGTGATTGAGGGGTATGGGCATTTGGATTGTTGGATGGGGACGAGGGCGGAGAGGGATGTTTTTCCGGTTGTTGGGGAGAGGGTGGAGAGGGTTTGTAGAGGGGGTGGGAGGGAGAGGGAGAGGGGTGGGAAGGAGTAGAGGTGGCGGGTGTATGAAGAGTTTGGGGTTGGGGGGGTTAATGGGGGGAGGGAGTTTGGAGTTTGGGATTTTGGTTTGAAGGTTCATGGGCTTTTGGATATAATCGCTGGACGAGGTTTGCCTCTGCTGCTATTATGGGGAGTGGGTATGTGAGTTATTGATGTAATGATGGATAAGGATGTGTGTTAGGATATTTCAATGTATGCAGTGGCAGGACCATAGCATAGTCGTTTGAATTCATTTGTCGGCATGGACTAATTCACCCCATTTATTCAATCCAACGTGAACCAAAGAAAGAATAGAAACATGTATTCTCTCGGTATCTGCTGTAACTGCAAGATAACCTCCAAGCCACCTCCTCATATTCGAGCAAAATCAACGCTAGAAATGATAAATGCAAAACCCCATACTCCTCTCATCATCAAATCATCACCACCGTCATCACATCGTCCCGTCGAATCGCCCCACCCCTCTCATATCACCTCCACCTCCTCCCCACTTCTCCCACCTCTCCCTCACCTCTTCCCCACACTCAATTATAACTCCTCACCGCCGCCGCAGCATCAGCATCCCTCCTCGCAACCTCCTCCCTACTAACCTCCTGCAACGTATCCGTCCTCCTCTGCATCTTCTGCGCATTCAACTGCTGTCCCAGTTTCCCCGTCGGTTTCGCTGCTGCTTTCGCGCGCGCCTGTCTCTTATCAGCCTATGTTCTCCCCCGCCCTCATCCCTCCCTCCCAACACTCCCCATCTCCCCCAACTCCCACACTACACCACACCACACAAATAAATCAGAAAAGGAAGGGGAGTTTATTTTCATACCTCAGCAGCATCAGCAGCATCCCTCCTCGGATCCCCACCTGCCCCTCCCCCCGGCGCGCCCCCACCCAGTCGTCGCGGCGGCTCACCAGCGATCTTAGCAGGAGGTCTGGAAGTCGCGTTCTGAGGGGGAGCGGAGGAGAGGGTGCGGCCGGGGGTGGAGAAGGCGTCGGGGGATTTGGATTCGGAACCGCAGAGGTTGCCCATTGTTGTTGTTGTGGTTGAGGTTGTGGGAAGATGGGGATGGAGGATGGGGAAGGTGGCGTGGTGATCGGGGGCGGGGTATATTGGGTCGCCCGGGGGGGTTAGTTTGGATATGGGTTTGGCAGGAGGTCTGGGGATAGATGAAGGCAATTGAATGACTCTTTACGCTGTGTATTTGCGTGTTTGCTAAGTGGTGAAGGGAACAATCGCAATGCAATGGCGGTGTTGTGGTGGTGTAGTCGTGTGCAGTGGGGCTTAGAGTCTTGGAGGTTGGAGGTTGGAGCTCCTGGCGGTTTTTCCGGCCCGGGTGTGGTGAGTAGAGGAGCTATGGGCAAATTTATCCAGGCTTGGCCCGGTAGATGGGAAAATAATGGCGGCTACTACGGGATTTAGAAGGTGGTGGTTTGATTGATGATTAAGCTTGATGGATGGTTGTTTAAAATTAGTAGAACGAATAGGATATAGTCGTAAGTTATTACACTATTAGTATAGAGGGACACTATGGTTGCTAATAGTCGTGTGTTGCTATAGGGTCTTCTTCTACCCTTCCCTCCAGACCCCTCTATACCTTTTAGAGTGTACCCTCTATTATACCCTTCGTTGTTATAGTTGGTCGTAGGAGATATTTGTACTGTTGACGCTATAACAAACTACTACTGTCCTCTAGTTAGTGGCAGCTGTCATAGCTAAACCATAGGGTCTTTTCTTCTTCTACCCTCTGGACCCTTCTATACGATCTTCTATAGTTGAAGCCTCTTATTCCCTCTATTATACCCTTCCTCGCTCGGTAACTCTGCCATAGGTACGTACCGTAAATTTCGGGCACCTTGGGGTTTTTCACGCTTTCGCTCTATCTATTATCTAATCACGCCCGAATTTTTATTTAAAATTCTCTGATTGGCTCATTCCACCCCCCAGCGTCAACCTCCAAGGTAATTTTCCAATCCGCTACACCCCTTCCGGTAAAGCGACCCCTCGCTTCTACTTCCCCTTTCGTCATCAACGGCTCTGATTTGTACTGTGCTGCACTAAGTAACCTTGTGGGTTGGGGCCACTGGGAAAAATCGTGAATGAAGACCTTTCTCGATGGTCCCCCGCGCGAAACTTCTCACCACCACACTTCTCGACCGAAATCTTGTTGTTTTGTCCTGTTCCTGCACCAAGAAGATCCCTCGATTTATTCTAGATTCAACGTCGAAACAACATCTTGCCCTTCTTGTCTACTGATATATTTCTCATTTGACACTCGACACCCTCGACTCCGTGCGCGCTATCTGCGTTATCCCACCGCTTCCGATAGTAACCTTGATGGGTTTGAGCCTCGACCTTTGATTCCGACCTCGAAACCCGTCCCAGCTACGTTGCGAGCTGCGAATGGGAGCAACTCCGTTCCAGGCGCTGCTTGGGTAGGCACTCCTCCTCTGCATTTTTTTATATTGTCGCCAGTCGATCAGTCGCGTGTCGTGTCGCTCGTGGGTGTTAACAGACCGCTAACGACTCTCCAGGCAGCTCGAGATAATGAACGACAACCGCGCCTACAACCCGTCGTCGGGAGGAAATATGGACATGATGTTCTCGCAGGATGGCTCGATCGACGCGGCAGACGTCTGGGCGAACGCGTTGCCATGGGATAGCTCGTCGAATGCATATACCCAAGCCACGAATACCGAAGCGCCGTCTCCCCATCCCACGACCGAAGATTCCTTCCACCAGTCGCACCACGACCACTATTTTGGCAGCGGACACAGCAGCAGGTCTACAATCATCTATGAGGAGAAATGCGACAGCCCAGAGTGTCACGTCCAGGAATGCCACGAACCCGACTGTGCTGAAGATCTTGTCGAGTGCACCGACCCTTACTGCTTGCCCATTGACGCCTGCCCCGACCCAGATGTCTGTCACAGCGGGAGCACAAAATGCGCCGGGAGTCTCGAGATGGATATCGTGTCCGCGGCTGCGAGCCTTGCGGCCATGAAGCCCCCTCCAATGTCGAGCGGGCAATTTTACAACGGTGCGCAAAACTACGATTTTTGCGCTGCGCTCGCGAACGGGTATACGAGTGCCACTCACCCACCCCATTTCGGCGCGTGCATGTTCACCAACGCCTACATGCCTTCCTACAACAATGGAGGGATGATGGGAGCGGCGCAGGACAGCGGTATGTGCCAATACATCAACAACAACAGCAATTTCTGCCAAAGTCACGAGACTTACCATAATATGGGTCCGCCCTCCTTCCAAAACTCAACCCTCCAATACGCCATGTCCCTCCGCGACCTCTCCTCCCGCTCCTCCTCCTCCCAAGACCCCTTCGCCTTCTCCACCGAACCAACTCCTTCCTCCGCATCGACCTACTCCTCGCCTCACCCACCCTCCGACGCCGCCCTCCTAACCCCCGCCTCGCAACCCGATCCCAACTTCCCCGTCCCCGTCTGCCAATGGCACGACACCCCCACCTCCACGCCCTGCGGGAAAACCTTCGCCACGAAAGCGGCTCTGCAATCGCACATCCAGTCTGTGCACACCGCGCCGCTCTCCAAATCCCTCGGCTTCGTCTGCCGCTGGTCGGGATGCAGTCGTCTCTCCCTCCCCGCCGACCGCGCGGGCTTCGCGCAGAGATCGAAGTTGGATAGACATATGCAGTCGCACACTGGGCACAAGGCGTGTAAGTGCCCTGAATGCCATCACGAGTTCAGCACCTCCCAGACGCTGGAGAGCCACATGCGCACACACACCGGCGACAAGCCATTCAAGTGCAAAGAGCCCGGGTGCGACTACGAAGCCGCGCAAGCGAGTCAGTTGACGATGCACACGCGCACCAAGCATACGCGCGAGAAGCCCCTTCTGTGCGATTTCCCCGGCTGCGGGCGCCGCTTCGCGGAGAGCAGTAATCTGAGTAAGCACAAGAAGATCCACGAGCCGGAGGAGGAGTGTCGGTGCGGGGTGTGTGGGAAGAGTTTTAGGAGGCGCGATCAGTTGAGGCGGCATTTGAAGATTCATGTGAGGAAGGATGGGTTGAGTGAGGTGGGGGCGAGGAAGGCCTTGGGGGGGAAGAAGGGGGAGGAGATGAGTGAGACGGGGAGTCAGCTTTTGAGTCCCAGTCCGAGTGTGCCGCCGGGAGGGGCGGGGATGGAGATCGAGTTTAATGAGGAGGGACGGATGGGGATGGGAATGGATATGGAGATTGACGGGGGGTCGATGATGGTATGTTATCCACCTACTTACCTTTCCTCTCTCACAGTGTGCTAACAATAATAGGCCTCACAGCAATCAATGACAGCCCAATCCAACTGGGCTATGACCTGATCTCCCTTTTCATCTCACAACACCACCACCACCACCGTCACATCACAACACACCAACACCTTCACCACCACGATTCAGCGAGCACTTGCAAGCATTAATCAGCCCTCAAAAAGTTAGCGGAAGCGCCCCATCTGCACTATTCACGACATCATAATTGCCAGCCCGTTCTATCTATTGGATGTTTCTCCACCGTGTGCGATTTTTTTCTTCAATTGGTATTGGTTGGTTGGTTGGACAACAAAAAAGCAATAATGACTCTTTTTGTGTTAAAAAGATTTTGTTTTCTTCTTCTTGAGCAATGTTGTTATTATCTTAGACAGCGCCTTTGGGTGTGGGAAAATGGGAGGATTTTTTAAAAGGGATAGGATGGGATGGGATAGGATATGGAAAATGGACGGCCTGTGAGAAGGGGGGGATGGATAGGAAAAGAAAACGGGAATGGCGGATGCGGCAAAGAAGGAAAAGGAAAGGAAAAGGAAAGGAAAGGAAAAAGGAGGGTAATGATCACGTAATCCACGCCTGTTGACGAAAAAGTGAGTTCAGAGACGAGGGGATGAGGGGATACCACAGGGTTTATCTTGGCTTTTAGTCCAATGATTTAGTAGGCTGTAGGGAATGAGGGGGATGAAACGAATGAAAAGAAAGGAAAAGTTAAATCTATAAACGGGTTTCTATGCAAGTGACTGTGTGATTGGATGTCTGTAATCACTTGGGGGGTGGTATGGGCTTGTTTCTCACAAATCGACGGGTAGGGGGGTCTATTGGAATCGTAGATGCCGATTTCTAGTACCCCATACACCCACCACCAGCCCTTCAAGCCACACGAGAAGGAACCAGGAAAAATACTTGTAGTTGAATAATGCATTAACTCCCCGCTACATCTTCCGCGACACTATATACAACCCCCTTACCACCCCCACCCCACCTCACCATCACCAAAAAGACACCACCATCCCTCTCTTACGCCTCCCCACATTCCCCCTCTCCTCTCCTTCTCTCACCAAGCAATTAACCTCTTAATGCCTCATCGTCCACCTACTGCTGAATCCTCTCCGGCGGGGGGGCGCCGGTAATCTGTGTATTCTGCGGCTGCGCATCCGCGATCTCTGGGTTCTGGCGGTAGAGGACGATTTCGGATTGTTTGAAGTAGCGGCGTGCGTCTGTGGGTTGTTAGATTGGGTTTTTTGGGGGGAGGGTTGCTTGAAAGGGAAAGGGGGAAGGGAGAAGGGAAACGTACCTTCGTCGATGAGGACGAGACTGAGGTAGTAGCGGGTGGAGTATTTCTTGTTGACTTCGCGGAAGGTGGGGGTTAGGTCGAAGCCACCGAGGAAGAGGCGGATGGGGATAGTTTCGCCTGTGTTTGTTAGTCGGTGCCCAATTTATACGAGGATGAAAGATTGAAGCTAGAGAAACGAAGGGGCGACAAAAACATACCTCTCGACGGACTCCCGTCCATAATCTCAAACCTCACCAACGTCTCACTCTCATTATACTGATTCGGCGCCGTCCCCGTCGTCTCCCTCCTAATAATACTCAACTCCATATGCTTAATCTTCAACCTCACCAGCAAAAAGTAAATCCTCCCCACAATCACATCCTTAAGATGGTACTTGCTCTTACTATACTCGAACTCGATATGCAAGCAATCCTCAATGCCGACATCCATCTTGATGCTGCTCTGCGTCTCCGGAGGCACTTTGTAGGAGTACACCCAGATGTCCTTTTCGCGGATGACGTCGGCCATGCGGCGCGAGACGGTGACGCGCACGAAGTAGCGGAGCTTGACGTTGATCCCGTTGTAGGACTCGTATTGCTTCTCGACGTTCTTGAAGTTGAAGGGGAAGGTTTGGGGGTGTTGCAGGTCGCCGGGGGCGGCGAGCTCTTGGCCTAGGGAGAGGAATTCGTAGTGGTTGCCACGGTCGAAGAACATCTCTGCGGGGGGCGATTAGTTATGTGGTCAATCTAATTATTCCTTGAACACCGGCAGCTTCTAGGAGCGCAACTTCCGCGTGTTCCGCCTATCCCAACACACTTACATCCATCCAACTGAAGGGGAGAAAGAAAGCAATAACCTACCAATCGTCCCTATAAACTGGACCTTAATCCCCGTATGCTCCAACCTCTTCCCATCCTTCGGCCTGACCGTCACCGCACCCCTCACGCTCTCCTCATCCTTATACAGCGGCGCCTTCTCCCTCCGATTCTTATCGAGCTTCACATCCACCATCTGCCGATCACTCGTGTCCTCGAGCACGACGTCGATATCGACAGGCGTGCTGAAGAAGTACGCCATTACGGCGGGTTTGGTGTAGAGTAGGCTCACCGTGAGATATGTTGGCGCGGCCTGCTGAGATGGAGTGGGCGGCGAGCACTGATGGGGGGGGTTTTTATTGCGATTGGGAGAGTGGCATGGAGGTGGTTTAGAAGCGGAGGTTGGCGGTGGTGGATTGGAAGGGACCGTATTCGCGGCCTGGCGACGTCAAGCTTGGGGTCCGCTAGCGTCAACCGATAAGGCTGCGGTCTTGGCGCTGATGGCGGGAGCAACAGACAGGCACGGGAATTGCTTCGTGGGCTAGAGAGTAAATGATCACGTTACTATGTGCAATTAAAAGGGATATTTATATTTATAAAGCTTTTTCTTCCCAAATTTAAATTGTACTGCTCAATTGACAGAAGAGAAGTATAATATTGTTCGTAGTGTTGGTCATTTGTATGGCGATGATTATGATAAGGCAGCCATTTTGCTACAGAACATCTAAAGAAGACGAAGTTATATATAGATTCTAACATCAATAAACATTATTTATCCCCTTCCTTCCCTTTCAAGCTCAATACCGTATAACAGCATGAAGAATGCCGTGACTCCCACAAATTGCTGACATAAGACCTAACTCTCACCTCGTACCGCCCTTTACTATACACACGACGTCATATCCACACCCCGCAATCGCCCCAAACCACCACCACCCTCCAACGATACGATGTAATGAGTAATCCAATCCAACCCCAGCTCCGACAACTAGACAAAATCAATAATAACCCCTCCTCCTGCATCAACCCCTCCCTCCTCCTCGTATACAGCCAGCCCAATTATACCATATATAAACCACCATCCCAACCCCACCACCACCTGAATTTCTCACAATGCCACAACCCCCATCCCACCCCATCATCCCCAACCCCCTCTCCCACCACCACACCCCCGGCTCCAAAATGGCTCGCGAAGAAGACATCAAAACCTACGGCTTCAGCGCCCTCCCCCGCTCCACCACCGCCCTGCTCGCCAGCCGCGTCGACCCCAAGCAACCCACCGAACTCACTGTTGAGGATATCCCGCTCCCGGAGTCGCCGCTGGTGGAGAAGGTGGTGGAGTATGCGAGGAGGGAGTTGCCGGTGGAGACGTTTAATCATAGTATGAGGGTGTTTTATTATGGTATGCCTGCCCAAAAGTTTCCTAACTGAAAGTGAAAGTGAAAGCCCCAACCGCTGGTCTAACACACCCCAGGTATAGCAATAGCACGCTTCTCCTTCCCCGACCTCCTGACTCCAAGCTGGATCACAACATACCTCCTCACCTCCCTCCTGCACGATATCGGTACTACACCAGCGAACATCACATCCACTTTGCTAAGCTTCGAGTTCCACGGCGGGCTGCTAGTGTTGGATTTACTCAAAAAAGAAGGAGCGCCGACGGCACAGGCGGAGAGTGTCGCGGAGGCGGTGATACGGCATCAGGATTTGGGGGAGACGGGGTTTGTGACTAGTATTACGGCTGTGGTGTTGTTGGCTACTATTTTCGGTGAGTTTGGTTACTTCTCTTATAACCTATCTTGTCGTAGTTTTAAGTCTTTTTGGTGGGGTCGCGGCTGGCGGGGATGGATGGCGGGGAACCGCTTCGCTCTGGTGGGGGAGGGGAGTGAGCAACGGCTAACAACACAACAGACAACGTAGGCAAGAACGCAGAACTCGTACACTCCCAAACGATCGTGAACGTCACGAATGCGTACCCCCGTATGAAGTGGTCAAAGTGTTTTGCGCATACGATTGGGCAGGAGATGGAGCTGAAGCCGTGGGCGCATACGAGTCATTTGGGGGAGAAGGAGTTTAAGGAGGGGGTGTTGGGGAATACGTTGATGGAGCCTTTTGAGTAGGCGGCCGGCCCCCCAAAAGAACCAAAAAAAGAGCCCAAAAAAAAGGCAAGAATGAAAGGTACCGTACTATTGAAAGAATCTTCAATTCAGAGAACAAGAAACATCAAATGATCATACCGTACTAAGCCACGAACATATAACATGTATCATGGAACAGCTGATGACGGGAATCACCAGAAAGGCTCCTAGCTGAACGGGGCTCGAACCCGAGGTCTAGGTAATTCGAACACCCTCCCCCCAGAGTGCGTTTTGTATCTATACCTTACCGCTTGACCATGAGACCAGGCGTCTGTTGTGGTTTATGGAGGGTGGGCGCTTAGGGGGGCTTATATAGGTGGTAAGCGATCTAGGGGGGAGATGGAGGGAAGGGGAGGAAGTGGGGGGGGGAAGAGAGTGTGTTGGCGATTTCTTGTACTCCCTTGTCTCAAAGGAGGAGGGTTGTACGAAACTGGAGGAGGTTGGGAGATACAGTTAATAAGCTAATACGTGAACACATCACTTGTGAAAAGGAGGAAACAGAACAGCTTTGTTGAAGTATATATTAATCCCAATTATCAAAATTCTACGACAACTCTGGCATTATCCAAACAGCCATTCATAAAAACAAAATGTCCATCCAAATAAAAAGATCCCCCCAACACCTGCGCCTTCCAACACACGAAAACCCCACACAAGTGTACGTATATATTTCTCACATCCCTATTAGGTCATTTCTCTAAATCCCATTATCCGCACACGTGAACACGCCACCAACAGCATTCGCCGCATAGCTGTCCATGATACTCTGCACCGACACGTATGTACCAACAGTGAGGAAGAAGAATCCCACACCAATGATGAAGATATTCAGCGCCAGAACAGAGTACCCATACACGCTCTGCTCGTGCAGCCACCTCACGCCTCCATCAACGCGACGCATGCGGATGTACGCTACGCCCCAGAAGATGAAGCCGAAGAAGGAGTCGAAGAGGGAGGACATCAGGGAGAGCAGGTCCGAGAAGAACGGGATGACCTCCGCGATGATGAAAGCCCCGAGCCAGGTGAGCGCGAGGATACCAGCCCAAGCAGACCATCCGATGACGGTGTGCGAGGACTTGTGAATCGTTCCCTCGAAGATGCGGAAGAAGATGAAGCGGGCTGAGACGGTAGCGTAGAGGACGCCGAGGAAGATGAGGGTTGGGATCATGAAGGAGAAAGACACCTTCTTGTAGATCTCGTTTCCGAGGGAGCCGAAGGCGGGGGCGGTCATGTACTGGTTACCGGTGTAGACGTAGATGACCGCGCCGACGATGGAGAAGACGATGATCTCGGCGATTGTGACGGCCCAGAGCGCCTTGGGGAAGTCCTTGGGCTCGCGCATCTCGGCGATGAAGCTGGGGAGGGTGATTTGCCCGATGAAGGTGTAGGAGATGTTGAGGAAGGCGGACATGGCGGCTACGAAGGTGGTGCCGGGGAGGGGGAAGGCGGTGTAGATTGGCGCGCCGAGTTCCTCGGTGAAGCCCAGCGGCTTGTCTTCCAGGCCGGAGAAGATGGTGGCCAGGAGGACGGAGATGAAGGTGAAGAATGCGGTTGCGCAGGCGATTTTGGAGAGCGCGTCGAAGGTGCGGGGGAGAGAGCAGAACCAGCAGATGATGGTGGAGACCACGGCGAAGACGACGGTGCATTGGCTGTGGTGCGTCATGGTGTTGAGGTACTTGGCGGTCACCAGGACGTGGAGGCCCTGGATGAAGGTGTTGTTCAGGATGAACATGAAGGCCGTGGCGTACCAGACCCAGGTTTTACCCCAGAACAGCATTTGGCCGATGTCACACACGTCCCTGACCTCGGGGTGACGGAGACAGAACTCCCAGAGAACGAGGGACGTGTAGAGCACGACGGCTGCCACGACGACGGTCAGGATGAGTCCGGGGACCAGTCCGAGGATGGAGTAGGACCAGGGAAATGACATGATGGCCAGGCAGATGTACTCTGAGAAGAGGAGGAAGGCAGTCTACGTGAGAAAGTTAATATCTGAGCCCCCCCAAAACACGCAGCGCGCTATTGAACGCTTACCTTTTGCCAGCTGCAAGTACGATACTGCAGCGCATTCCCCGACTCCAACTCAAGCTGCTTCTCCAGCACATCCTGTCCATTGACCGAGTCCGAGTCCGAGAAGTCTGCGCCCCTCAGATGGGGCAGGACCGGGGCAATTCTGGCGCCGACCTTGAGGCCGCCCTTTCGGGTCCTGGCGCCCTCATCGTCGCCGCTGAGGATGCCGCCTTCGATACGCTTCTCCTTTGCCATCGGGGGCGTTGGGGAGAAGGTGGGTTTTTGTAGAGAGGATTCCGAGTCGTCGTGGTTCGGATTCAGCGCCATTTTCGACTGGGCCAATGCACGATTGGCTCGAAGTGGGCTTGGGGGTCAGATAGGACGACGAAAACGATCTGCATTTACCGCCGTAAGGATACTGCGATTGGGGCGCGAGCCTTTTTCTGAGGTTTGTTTTTTCAAGAAAGGGTATTCTTCTTCTTTGAGTCTGGAGAGTATGGGGCGGGACGCAACAACTGATGATCGGCGAACGATTTGCCTGGACCCTTCGAAACCTGATTGACGTTGAGTTAAGAAACTCGCGGAAGCTAGAAAAGTAAATTCCTGAAAAAGTCGAGAGGGATAGAGAAGAAGAGGAGAGAATCGGCGGCGAGCTAAGCAGGTTTAATAAGTAAGAAAGTAGAGTATTAAAGTAATCCCAGAGGGCAAGGGTAGTGGGAGGTACATTTGGTTCGCAGGATTCCTAAAGCGGTACCAAGAAGTGTCCAGGCAAGGTCGATCCAATCCACGCCACGCCGCCTTTCATCATGCCCAAGCCATTGGCCGACACGGCGTCCCCGACTAACATAGTAAGGGAGTCTACTGTCAGGACTGAGGGAAAGTTGAGTTAGTAAGGGTACATAGTCTGTAAGAGTAGTAGTTGAGTTATGGATGAGTATGTCTGAGTATGTCTGAGGATACCTCATATCTCGCCGACAAGACGGACCTGTCGCGTGGGGTTTACGTAGGCCATGTAGCTATGGGGCATGGCCACAGTAGGTGCTACCCTGGAAACGCCACAGGCCAGAACGAGCAGAATGGACAGACAGTATCGTAAAGTTAGTAAAGTTAGTAAAGTTAGTAAAGTTAGATCCAGATAGCTCAGTCCAGAGTCCCATCACAAAACCCACCACAGCCCCTTCAACAGCCAGTCAACATCACCACAAACAAGCATACTATACTCCCTCTGCAAAAACCCTTCAAACGAAACCGGGAAATACGCAAAAAACCCAGCACAGGATATCTCATCTCTCTCTCTCTCCAACAGAAACAAAACCACACCCCCTTCCCAGCATGCTGCCCCCACACACCCACTCGCAGCACTACGTCAGTTACGGATCCGCCAGCACCTCAATTGGCCCTCTCCCCAACCATGTGTCGCCAAGCCCGCCCCGTCTCCAGTCCGCCCCATCGTAGCGGCTGTCAAAGTGGACTCTGCTGCTCCACAAGGCGAGGACCGGAATCGGCTGTGGTGTTGGTGGCGGGCGCAAAGGTAAGCAAAAGCCGTCGTCGTTCGTCCATGGGAGAGCCGCGGCTACCTCGTTTGGTAAAACTTTCCCGGGAGTTGCGCAATGCGAACGGGATGGGAGGCGGTTACTGACGTTACTCCCAAGCCGGCTGCCCTGCCACGGAAACGCCGTCACCGCGACGGTACCACTCGGATCGCACGCCAGTTTTGTTTTGCTTGTGCTTGTTTGCCCTGCGGCGTATGCTTAGCGAGAAGAAGGCGAGAGGCCAAGTGTTGCCCAGACGGTCGGGATGACGATTTAGCGCGGTGCATGACTGGTTGGATGGGGAATGGGATGGCTGCGATTTGTGAATCAAATCCCCCATCCCAGTCTCACAGTGCCAACCTGTGTGAGTGGCTGGCATTGCGATCCTACGGCGTGTTGACGGGGTTACTCTGTTTTTGCACAGGTGCGCACTAATTTCACGACAGGATGGGATTAAAGATGGTCGAGGTAATATCAACACGGCACGGTACTGTGGCCAATATAAACAGCGGTACGGTACTCGGACTCGCATGGGCGCCCTGTCGCATTCGCAGGGACAGGGTACGACTCTACCGGCGCTGGTGGCTGGGAGATGGCAGATGGCGCGATGTTGCCATCCGCCATGTCGCCGAGCTCGCATTCCTTTTTCTGACGTGATTGCCGGGGGGGATGGTGAAAACTTGGCCCATGCACCCCACAGTCCCACACCCGCCCGGAAGCCAGACAAGTGGTGGCCCTGTGCGTTTCAACTCCGCGTGCAGGGGACGCCAAGGCTGACTATTGCCGGTGTTCTGAGTGCTGTTGTTGGTGTGGTGCTGGGAATGAAACCCTGATGTCTGGTGATGGGATGGATTATTGGGGGTTTGGGGGGACGAATTATATGGAGTTATTGGAGGATAAATATGCAGTTACTTACTTGGAAAGAAAGGTGAGATATATTTTCCTTGGAGCGATCATGGGATGGGTCACGACTCGCTGTTGACAACGTTACATGCATGGTATGTTTGAGACTGACTGTGCTTGGTATATTCAGTTGATATTTCAGAGACAAGAGGACATCTCGTGACCGCCGCCCCAATGCGCCATTTTGGTATCTCATAATATAGCTACACCTAAGTAACCGTGTATCTCCCCCCAACAGGCGCCCTACTATCCACCTCCGCCGCCGCCATGGTCCCCTCCTTCAACAAGCGCATTAGCTCCCTCATAGCGTTCGTGACCACAAGCTCCGTATCGCCCTCCACCAGGATATACAATTTCGGGTCTCCACCAGCCTGCACCTCCTTGCCCGCTGGATAGAAGCTGCCCTTAGTCGTGATGCTAGTCCCTGTCGCCTCGAGGATCTTGGCGACATTAGTGCGATTCGTGACAGCCCAGCGCGCTTTCTGCGGGAAGTCGTTGATCTCGAGCGTGGCGTGGAAGGCGCCCGCGTCGGGGCCCTTGTTATCGATCGGCACCCCCGAGCGCAGCTGCCCGGTCTTGTTGAGGCGCGAGTTGATGGCGTCGATGGCCGATGCGACCTTGTCCAGTGGGTTCTTGGACCCGGTGCCCGCGGCTGCGGTCTCGGTGCGGTGAACTGTAATCTTACCGTCCAGATCAATGCCCTTGGGTACCCCCACGAGCTGCGCAGGAGCTGCAGGTGCAGGGGTCGTCGCTGACTGGACGGTGGAGGCGGCCTTGAGTAGGATCTCGTCGTCGCCCTTTTCTTCCTTTTCTTCTTCGTCGTCGCCTTCGGTCTTGTGCGTCTTACGCTCGCGCATCCGTGCGGCTTCACGCTCCTGGTCGAGGCGCTCTAGACCCTTGCCACCAAATCCTGAGCTGTCCTGCGACTTGCCCGTCTTAACCTTGGCTCTGAAGGCTTTCCTCATTTCATTGAGGCGTTCTGGGACGGGCTGCCCGCTTTGTTCCAGTGCCTTCGATATGCCAACTGAGTATTGCTCTTGATCCTCCGTGATGAATGTAACTGCTGTGCCCGTATTACCCGCCCTACCAGTTCGGCCAGCTCTGTGAACATAGTCCTCCAGATGATTGGGCGCATCGTAGTTGACAACGAGTTTTAGCTGCTTCACGTCCAAACCTCGTGCAGCAACAGATGTCGCAATCATGATTGGTGTTACACCAGCCTTGAAATCATCAATGGTGGAATCTCTGTCAATTTGGTCTTTGCCACCGTGAATTGACATGCAGGGGTAGCCTTTCCGCATGAGATCTTTGAGTAAATCGTCAGCTTTCTCCTGTCGGTCGACAAACACGAGAGTGCGCGCATCTTCGTCCTTGTCGTAGAGTTCACCCAAAAGCTCCAGTAGGCGGATGAACTTGTCATCCTCCGCACGGACCTCTACTATCTGAGTAATTTCAGGTGCGACTACACTCCTTCCGCCGACGGTGATTTCCACGGGATCATTCAAGGTCTTCTTGGCGAGGGCATCCATGATCCTTGGCATTGTCGCGGAGAACATTATTGTCTGCCTATTGGGGCGGATATTGGCGAAGATTTTCATGACTTGCGGCTCGAAGCCCATATCGAACATGCGATCTGCTTCATCGAGGACAACGTATGTCACGCGTCTCAAGTTAGTTACCCGACCAGAATTGGCAGCGAGGAGGTCAATCATGCGACCAGGAGTGCACACAATGATCTCGGCACCGCGCTTGAGCTCGGCAATTTGATCTTTGATAGGGGCACCACCGTAGGCACAAACAGCACGAAGATTCATAGACTTTAGAAATGGCTTGGCCTCCTTGTGAATTTGGGTTGCGAGCTCTCTTGTTGGTGTCATGATGAGTCCGATAGGTCCATCTGAACCTTCAAGAGGCGGTTGATCGCGAATGTGTCGGAACATAGGTAACATGAAGGCCATGGTCTTTCCTGATCCAGTTTTGGCCACACCGATCACATCCCGACCTGACATGATGGCTGGGAGAGCCTGCATCTGAATAGCCGTAGGCCGTTCATAGCCAAGCCTTTTGATAACATCCAGTGACTGAATGTTGAGACCGCACTGTGACCATTTTTGCACGGGTATTGGCACGTTCTTTCCCGACACCTTAATCCCATCGAGCTCGAGACGTAGATCCGCAAGTGCAGCTTCTGTCATCCCAGCAAGCTCAGCTGGCTCAGTATAGAAGTTCTTGCGAAATGGCGCCAGATCTAGCTTTGCGTAGTTGATCACTGGCAAATCCTTCTTCTTTCGCACCTTGCTGGCCATAGCTAGAATATCTTCGGGCTCTGAATCCAAAGTTCCCATCTGGTCCTCTTCGTCACCAAAGATCGGCTCTGGTTCTTGTTGGCTCTTGCTCTTGTTCTTATTAAAATTGGTTGTAGTCTTTGGAGCCGCAAAGGGGTCTCCCATTTCCTCCATGAAAGCATCCAGAGGATCAACTTCTTCCTCCTCCTCCTCTTCTGGAGCAGCTTGCTCAGGTACCGCTTCAGGGGATTCCGCCATTGCGACATCGGCAGCCGCACCATCAGCCAGAGTGTTGTTCTCAGCCTGTAAACGTTCTTCTCGTCGTTCAGCTGCAGCTCGGGCTGCTGCCGCGGCCTCTTCTTCGGTCCCGGCTTCCATGTCGACATCGTCGTCATCATCGCTTTTCTCATCACCGTTAGCCTGCGCAGTATCGTCGTCTTCATTGTTTGCCACGGGAAGGGACGGTAGCTTTTCAAGTTTCTTCCTCATTCCTTCATCATCTCCAAAAACCAAGCCCCTCTTTGCCGACGATTTCTCCTGGTCCTGAGCGGACTTCGCACCAAGGCCAAATGCGCTT
Source organism: Pseudogymnoascus sp. WSF 3629 (assembly GCA_001662585.1). Classification (NCBI taxonomy): domain Eukaryota; kingdom Fungi; phylum Ascomycota; class Leotiomycetes; order Thelebolales; family Thelebolaceae; genus Pseudogymnoascus; species Pseudogymnoascus sp. WSF 3629. The sequence goes on from KV454732.1 coordinate 26,663, forward strand.
AGATTGCCACGAGCTTTGGGCAACGCGGAGGCTATTGTCTCCGTTAGCAATGTTGTAGATACACTTATGGGCAGGTGTAGCTTACCTTTTGAAGAACTGGAAAAAGCTGGTAGGGGTTTGTCAGCTGGAGCACCGTTCGTCGCAGATAGTGAAGTAGCAGACGTTTGAGCTATGTCAATGCCTGGAGTGCTCTTGTTAAGAGCAGCAGCAGCATTCAGTTTTTCAGAGGCTCTCCTTGCAATTGCTTTGGGGTCAAACTTTCCAGCATATGGCGCGGGTGAGCCTGGGGATGCCGTGTCGGCCAACAGTGCTGGCGACCCAGGGGTCGCACTCGGCGAGCCATTGGCCTTCACGTCGATCTGATCCAGTAGTTTCCGCGTGCCACCTGCTTCAAGCTTCTCTTTCTGCTCCTTCTGTTCAGCAACCTTCTTCTTCCAGGCTTCTAACTTTGCCAGTCTCTCCGCCTTCTTTTGTTCGTCGGTCGGTCCACTGGGCGCTGGAGGGTTTTCGGCCTGAAGAAGTTTGTTAGATTGGTTCCCAAACTGATAAAGAAGTGTTGGACATACGGCATTGCGCTTTCCGTCAGATTCCCGGTTTATCCTGCTATCACGACCATCATCAGGTCTAGAACGTGAGTATGAGTTAGTTTGATCCTCGTGGCGTCTATGAAGCCTGTCACGGGAGTCATCTCGCCTGTCCCTGTAATCTCGATCACGGCTTCGGCGTCGCCTTCGGTCTGGAGACCGTTCTCTGTCTAGGTTCCTCTCTCTAGAGGGTCTGCAATCTCGAGACCTATCTCGTCGTCTATAGCCATCATCTCTTCGACCTATTGAACGATCTCGTTGGCGGGGTAAATCGCGTGAATCTCGGTGGCGTCGCTTGAAATAGTTGTTAGCAAAAGAACTCTTCTGATACTCATCACGACTGCTTACATCGATGCTGCGAGAACGGCTTCGTCGCCGTGGCGCCCCTCGTGGGTCATCCCGACGGTCTCTGTCGTGTCGAATGTCATCGTCTCTTCTGCTTCTTTTGGAAGAGTGGTGAGATCCTGTAGCCGATGGTGAGCGAGAATCCCTGCGACGCGCCATGGCTGCGCCGTTATGACTTAAGTGAGAAGTACTCTGATAAGCTTCTCGCAATTCTCAACTATATTTCTACCGTCGTTCCGTGCGAGTGCCGTATAAATCAGACTGGTGGCTGGGTTATAATTCCCCAGTTGAAGTAATAGTGTCTGTCGCAACATCAACTTGAATTCACAAGGCAAATGCTTAAATTGCACAGTTGGTTCACTTCGGTCGCCGTGTGTCCCGTTGCAGTAAAGGCTCAAAAGCTCCAAGGTCCACTTGAGCTCGTGTGATAGGGTACATCGTCGGCAGTACTCCAGCCTCCTCGTTGTTTCAGGGACAACTGAGACGTCCACGAAAGTCCTTTCAGAGATCGAGACTTGGTCGTCCCCAGTATACGGAATATATCTCTCTTGAAGAATACAGAACTTGAATCGCAACGTCGCCATGTTTTCCGCAATCGGCAGAGCAGCAATTGGGAGGATTGGGGGAGGTAGATCAACAGCACGCGTCCCGCAACAGATCCAGCGCGTCCAGATCACCCAGAGTGGAAAGAATGCGCTGCAATCGGAATTCCAAGGACGCGCTCTTGTCATTCTTCCCAGCAGCCGCCTTTATAGCGCTTCTGCCACCAAGCCAGCTTCAGATAAGCCAGCTAAGAAACGCGCCTCTACCACTACCAAGAAGGCCGTGAAGAAACCGGCAGCAAAGAAGGCGAAGAAGGAGCTGACCGAGAAGCAGCAAGAGAAGAAGGAGGCGGATGCTATTAGGGCGAAGGTACAGGCAGAGAAGAAGAAGGAAAGGAAGGTCGTGGAGGATGGGAAAACCAAAATTCGAGAGCTAAAGGCCAAGGTCTTGACTCCACCAAAGCAGCTCCCTGCTACGGCCTGGACAGTATTGAACTCAGAGTCCATCTCGCAGAACCCGGGGCTTCCACTGCCAGAGTTGGTCAAAGATGCGGCCGCCAGATACAAGTCTCTAGATCCATCTGAACGAGAGGTGAGTCCATCTGATGCTGTTTCCAGTGGCACTACAAGGTCTATGCTGACATTCGTAGAACTATAACCAAAAAGCCAGCGCAAATAAGGCCTCAAACGATGCAAGCTACGAAGCCTGGCTGGCATCCCTATCCCCTCAACAGATATACGACTCAAACCATGCCCAGCAACGCTTAAAGCACCTTGGTTTGATAAAACCAGGAAAGCATCTGAAGATCGATGACCCCAGAATCCCCAAGAGGCCTTTGCCCGCATACATACTTTTCGTCAAGGAGAGATACACCAGCGGCGACTTCAAGGGAATCTCCCCAGTCGAGGCAGCGAAGATTCTGGCCCAGGAGTACAAGGCCCTATCGGAGTCCGAGAGGAAGGTGCGTTTTATATGAGCTAATCCTTGAGAAACCAAAAATTGACACTTCTACGTAGCTATACGAGACGCTCGCTGTCGCAGAGCGCGAAAGATATGCCAAGGAGATGACCAGCACTTTCGGGACGACCAGGCCAGTGGCATCATCCGTCTCGTCGTAAATATGTGAATATTGTTGAAAGTTAGCTTTGCGATGCGAGCCCTTCTCCTTTGGCCCTATGTCGATGTATGATTTTTGTCCCTTATGGTATACAATTCTGGAGCTATCCATGGCGGAAGCGGTTTGTGCTGTAGATGCGAGACGCTTGCAATCTCACCAGGCGGGTTGGCTCTTTGCTGGGTTCTGACGATACGATTAGTGGTTTTGTACGATGCTATTCTCCTTTCTTTATTTATGGGATGAGAGGGGAAGGGGGTGGGTGGAAGGCGTGGGGGCTTTCGTCACTTATGGGAGTAATTATATCAGAATCAAGAGCTTTACATTGTTGACTTGAAGCTCTTGGCCTTGTGAGTAGCGTTTTCTGTTGAATGGCCGATCTCCTTGGGCAAATATTAAACGTTTAGCATGGTGCAGGATTGATTAATGTAAAGGGGGGTCGAGATTATTGAGCAAATGCAGAGGTCAGAATATGCGAGGAAGTATAGAGACAGCCTAAGGTATAGAGGATACATGTATATGAATACAGTTGCTTGTGTGGATAGACCAACTACTTGAGGTGCATTTACATTCAACAGTAGACCACAAATTTGGGATGTCCAAACTTCGATTTCATTAGTACGATCTTTGTAGATATCAGCACCGCCATTCTTACACGCCCCCGCCCTTCTCCTTCCATAACCTTGCAGCTTCCATGAGCCCACCAAGCCTCTTCTTCCCCTCTTCCTCCTCCTTGTCCGGGAACACATAATCCACGTACTCCTCATAGGTATCATCGTCCATCTTCCTCCTCCTCTTCGTCTTCCTCGGCTGCTTCTTCGTCAGCTCCTCCTGGCTCGCCTCATCGCCATGTGTCATCTCAAAGCTTAAGTGCGCTGCCAGAAGTGCTGCCCTCTCCTCCTTCAAATCCCTTTCTTTCATGCTCTTGTGTGCACGCTCAAACACCTTCCTTGCTCTCTCCTTCGCGGCGTCGCTAATCGGCCTCTCTTCTTCCTCTCCTTCTTCCTCTCCTTCTTCCTCCTCGTCGGGGATGTTGATCTCAAAGTGCGCATACGAGATCCAGACCTTCACGTGCCCTGTCTTCTCTAATAACCTCTCATACAGACTCCTTGTGCGCTCGTACTCTCCCTCTTCCTCCTCAAAGTCGATATAGCTTTTCCACACCAGTTCCGGCATGTCAAGCATTTGTTGGTTGACAGCCAGCTCGTACACCGCTCGGGCCCTCTCCAGATCATCCAGTCCGCGCTCCAACTCTGCGAACCTTATCCAAGCCGATGAGTTTGCGGGGTTGAACATGAGAGCCTTCTCATACAGCGTCCTGCATCGCGCAAACTCAAACAGCTTGAGTTCCAGAGCGACATACCCAGTGAACAATTTGTCTTTCGGGCACATCCCAATCGCCTGTCCCAGCATCTTCCTCGCCTTCCCCAAATCCTTTTGGCGAACCTCAAACATCGCTGCAAGGAGCCAGACCTTGGCGAATGTGAACTTCTTATGTGGGACCAGGCGCATGCATTCAGCGTACACCTGGCGCGCCCTAGATACATCACCAGCTTCCATCTCTTCCCAGATGGCATAGAAGATCCACAGATAAATGTACCGCCTCCAATGCCTCTTTTCCTGACTCGGTGGTAATTGTGCAATGGCCCGTTCATATACGTCGCGCACCCTGTCCAGGTCACCCGATGTCTCCTCCAAGCGTGCGTAATCGATCCAGGTGTCATAATTCTTTGAGTTCTCCTTGAGTTGTTCTTCGTACTGCACCCGGCGTTTCGATAATATGACGTCCTCCACACCCTCGCGGTCACCGAACTGCTTCTCGAAAGTCGTGTATGACTTGTGTAGAGCTAAAGATTTCGATCTTGGGAGACGATCTAAGGAGTATTTGTAGATGGCGCGGGCGCGCTCGTATTCCTTGAGCTTGGCTTCGTAACGTGCATATGCGATGAATAGTCGCTCGTCCATAAAGTCCTCTCCCAGAGCTTCAACGGCCATACCGAACACCTCGCGCACCAAATCACTCGTTCCATATTCCTCCTCAAAGCGTGTCCACTTAATCCAGTTTCTTGGCTCCGGATGTACTGTCGTGAAGCGCGCAAAGATATCTCGGGCCCGCTGGTATTCCCCATAGCGCTTCTCAAGCTTAATGTAACTGCTCCACGCCGCCTCATCTGGCTCCCAGCTCATCCAGCGCTCAAACACCTGTCTTGTTCCGGGGATATTTCCCAGCATCTCCTCCATATAGGCATATTTGTACCACAGCTTATCCACGCGGGGTAGAATCGTCACTGCTCTGTCCAGCAAATTCCTCGCATGATTGATATTCCTCGTCTTCATCTCCGCCTCGATATATCGTATCCACAGCGTAACGCTCGTCGAGTCCACATCCAGCGCTCTCTCGAAGATACTCCTCGCGCGCTTGAACTCTTTTTGCTCCAGTTCCCATTGTGCATAGCGCATCCAATTGTTCATATTAATCCGGTTCCGTTGCACATAGTCCTCAAACTCCTTCCTCTTGCGACCCTGAAACTCATGAAGCTCCTCTAGGTCGGCAAAGCGCTGCGTAGGCGCTTGAAGGCCAGGCTCTTGTCGGTCGACGGCCTCGCGCAGAAGCTGCTCAGCGGAGATTTGCTGAGGCGCGGGGGCCTTGTTTTTGACCCGCGGAGGGCCACGAGAGGACTCCATGATGGCGGTGGAGAAGGAGAGCGCGGAGGGGTGAGGTTGTTGGGTTGTGGACTTGAGTTGGTTTTGTTAGATATTTGATATACTTTTGGGTCGCGAGGTAGACACGCCAAGAAAGCATACTTAAAACTAGCGGCCGCTTTATGTTGATGGCACAGTTAGCCAGAGCCTTATAATACAGGCAGAATTGATTCTGGGTGTTTATAGAATAGAGCATTTGCACTTGAAAATGAGCCAGCTAGGTCACAATAGGCGGTAATATCACAAGTTTTTACAGACGCCTGTTATGATTCCAAACGCCTTCTTTGCCAATTCTCCACCAAGCGTGGTCACCTTCAACAGTCTAAAGGACAAGCATTAATGATATCCATGTTCTGAGCATGGTATTGATCAGTTTAGCCGAGCCAATATCACCTAATGGACGATTAGTGTAGTGGTTATCACGTTTCCTTTACAAAGTCATCAGACGCGGAAAAGGTCGCAGGTTCGATCCCTGCATCGTTCATAACATTTTGCTCCCTTTTTGTTCGGGGTTGTTTTATTTTTGCTTCCCTTTTGCTTCTTGCGATTGTCCCCAGCCGGTCGCAGTAGCTATTCAGTAATTTTTACGTTGCTGTTGTGGTTATTTGGGTAACGGTGGTCGCGACCACCATCCAGTCCAACTCTTATCCGTCCTTGCTTGGACCTTGGACTTGGACCCTTCACTTCACATACCGCATTGGCCGCGAAGCAGCAGGTGGTGGCAATGCAATCGATGAGGAAGCGCCAACCAGTATACAGAGAGATAAACAGATGAATCTCCAGCAATGATGGAGGCCGAGGCAGTTCTTCACCAGCAAATGCCCTCGGGGTATCGCAATCTGCAACCGCAGGTGTCTCATGGTCTCCAGCACGGCCAGCCTCACATGTCCCACCAAAGTCTAGGGCCACAGAATGGGCTCGATCTGAGCGGCCTTGATGATAACGACGCAGTGTTTCAACAAGGCTTGCAGAGTTTGCAGAGTGCCTCGCACACCCAGGTCTTTCATTCGCCAAACACGTTTGATGGTAATCATGGCCATCGACATATGCACCACCAGCCTTCTGGGAGCCCGCATACCCCTCAGCAACACCAACCGCACCATCCCTTTCTGACACCGACCCATCTGCAACACAATTCGATTGCGAAATTGCAGGAAGACGAGGATATATTTGGATCTCCGGGTGGCTCGGATCAGAAGAGCAATGGCCATTTAAGCACCCGGGTCGTTACGGACCCTCCGAACATTGCTGAATGGCGCAAGAAGCTATTCGATGTGGACGAAATGATAACCTTGAGTCAAGACCAGTAGGTAATACGAACACACACGCGATTATATATACTAACAGCCGCAGGTTCGAAACATACTTTGCGCATGTCGACAACGTCTACTCTCATCGATCGACACAACGATATAAACGCAAGCCATTCGTCTCTCACTATTGGGATTGCAGGTTGAAAGGACGCCCGCCAGGCACACCCAAGTCCGAAGATCCGAATAAGAAGAAGCGCAAGCGTGTGGCACGCGAGCGCGATCTCTGCGATGTCAAAATCAAGATCACGGAGTACTTCCCGGGGGCCATGTTGCGCCCAGACTTTGTCCCTGATGGGGGCCACAGCATTGATGGAAATAATAACGGAGAGTTCTACTCGCCGAGCGCCACGACAGGGCTAGGCGTTCAGGACTCTCGGCGGTCTTATGGTGGTTCTGGTGAACAAGGCCACCCTGGGAGCACCGGCGAACGATTCTATACGATACAACGGGTCAATGGTAATGGCGGGAACGGTAAAGGAGATGGGATTGCTGGACCTCATAAACACACGCTAGAGGAGAGCGACAGAGTCAAGAAGAACAGCGTCCAACGATTTCTAATGAAGAGAGATAAGGAGGAGAAAAAGTCTATGGTCAGTTACACTTCATCATATTCATTCCCCTGGATCTTAGACAGACTCCTAACACATATCAGAAATCAACCACCCGGAAGGCCAGCGGTGCAGCCCTCGTAACGACCCGCAAACACTCAAAGGACCAAGATCTTAAACTCTTCGGAACATGCAGCAGCCCCTACGTACAGCGAGTCTGGATCGCCCTAGAAGCCAAGGACATCCCATACCAATATATCGAAGTCGACCCCTTGAGGAAACCCGCCGCTCATCTCGAAATCAACCCCGCTGGCCCTGTTCCGACCCTCCGCCATGGCAATTGGGGCTGCAGCGACTCCACCGTGCTCCTAGAGTATCTCGACGATCTCAACCTCGGCATCCCCCTGATGCCAAGCGACCCATGCCTGCGAGCTACGGCGCGTGTTTGGGCAGACCACATCAATCGCGCCGTGGTACCAGCGTTCTACACGGTGCTACAGTTCAACCCAGCGGACAAGACGCTCGAGGCAGTAGCGATGCTGCAAGATGAGATCAACAAGATGGTTGAGGCAGCGGACGTCGAGGGTCCGTTCTTCCTCGGCGCAACGCTCGGACATGTCGACGTCGTGTTCGCGCCGTGGATGCTAAGATGTAGCCGCATGCTCAAGAAGTTCCGCGGTTGGCCTGACCCAGAGCCGGGGAGCCGCTGGGAGAGGTGGATTGGTGCTGTGGAAGGGTGTGAGGCGGTCAGGGCGACGGTCTGTGGAGAGGATGTGTATGAGGATGCGTTTGCGCGGTGGACGCAGGGGAAGGAGACGGAGGTTGAGGATGGGGGGTATAGAGTTCCGTGAGGAATTGTTGGGTTAGGAGTTTTGTATTTTGTGGCGCTTAGGACGATCGGGACATGTGGAAACGATTTATGTGGCGTTTGTGGGATTGGAGTTCATCGAGCGGTTTTATGATGGGCTGAGTGAGTATGGTTGGGTTTACGATACTGGTTGGGTAATGTTATTATATGGCAAAGAACTATATGAATGCAAATGTTTGGTCTACGAAGCTGAAAGGTGCGCAAGCGGCCTAGATTTGTTCCATCTTTCTGGGGCCTTTTTCCTCAGTGCCAATTCCACATCCCAATATGGCCAATCGCCCCTCCTATTTGTACAGTTCTACAGCAGTCCTAATTTGAACGGTTTCTTCGAGCGCTGTGGCACGTTCTCACAAGACATACTCGCGCAGGGTTTTTGAATGTGAGAGGTGGTGGATGAAGTAGAATTGGATAGATGATCTGCGTCAGATTTACAATCGAGGCTGTTCAAACTTCAAAGTCATCATAATTCATTAAGAGCACCGTAGACTAGAAACTATCCACGGACATTACATATTACCCGCTCAGGCTCTCAATCTCCACCACTTCCCTCGCCATCTCAAGCTGCTCATCTGTCTTACAAATAAGCACCTTATGCTTTCCCTTCCCACTAATATCCCGCACCACGTCATCGCCTCCCCCTTTACCATTCGCCTCCTCTCCTATTGCAAATCCCAAACACGCGCACCGTTCAACAACACTCTTCCTCAGCTCAGCACCCTTCTCGCCAATTCCACCAGCGAAGACCAGAGCATCTACCTCGCCGTGTAGGCTAACGTAGTACGCGCCGATAAAGCCACAGATCCGGTCAACAAACAGATCAAACGCCAGCTTCTTCGCAGGGTCCTTGTCATACCCCGCGCTAATGGCACCGAAATCCGTCGTGCCCGTCAGCGCTTTCCAGCCGGACTGCTTGTTTAGTATGTCCTCAGCGCGCGAGACGTGGAGGTCTTTTGTAGACGCGGGTGACAGCTTGCCCACATCTGAGGCATAGTGGAAGACGAGACTATAGTTATTAGAAAGGTGTAAATTTTCAAGGCTCAATCACTTACCTAGGATCTAAGCTTCCGCTCCGCGTTGCCCCTGGCAGGCCGGCCAGCGGCGTGAGTCCCATACTCGTATCCCAGCTCTTGCCCCCCTTAATCGCACACGCACTCGCTCCAGACCCGAGATGCAGGGCAATCAAGCTAGTCTCCTCTGGCTTCTTGCCCAGGAATCCTGCCACAGCACGTGTTATAAATGAATATGACAACCCATGGAACCCATACTTCCGCAGGCCGTTCTTGCGCGCCACTTCTTGGTTGATTGGGTACGTGCGGACATGCTCTGGTAAACTACGGTGGAACTGCGTATCGAAGCATGCAATGTTGCGCGTGCCGGGCAGCTTGTCAAGACAGCTTCGCACTATTGATAGGGCGGGGGCATTGTGAAGTGGCGCCAGGCTACTCAGCTCTTCCAGAGTCTGGAGTGTCTCCTTCGTGATGGCCTGCTGCTTGGAATAGTCTCCACCGTGTACAACTCGGTGGCAAACATGCGTGATGTCCTCCTTTCGAGCTAGCTCGGTGAGTTTTGAGTCATTTACCAGCTCATCTAGGAGGATCGAGAACGCCGCGCCTTGGTCCTCAACGTCCTGTTTCTGCTCCTTTCCTTTGGATACTGTAGTGGAGCCGCGGGTGTATGATAGCTTCGCTGGCGGGGCTGTTAGGCCATCGAGTTGAGCTTCTGCGATTTGGTGTGGTTCCGAGGAGGAGAGTGTATAGACACTGACTTTGACGGAGGAGGAGCCCGCATTGACGGCAAGGATTAGCGGTTTGGTAGGCATGGCGTTTCAACACGTAAACAATGGAAAGGTTAGGCTTCGATTGCGTAGTGAAGATACTGAATATCGGATCAGATCAGAAAAGGTCAGCCCAGCCTGGGTGGTTTGTTGATAGAGGAGGGAACATTATGACGTAGCTGTCATGACCCCTCCTCCTTGTCCTCCCTTGCACCCTCCCACCCCTTACGAGGCCCTTTCGATCCCATACGCGTCCCATTACTAGCTTTTATGCCAAAATAAAACTATTAAAATCTAGAACTCCTCAGCCCCCTATGTACACAATAAGTACCACCCCGCCCCATGGATGAAGGGTCACTAGGGTAGTAAACATTTCGTCATAAGCGCCAAAAAGATACCTCAGGGCGTAGCCTGACCCTTACGCGGTTGAAGGAAAAAGCGGCGTGGTTTTAAGTTAGTCCGACACTGAGAGTAAGAATTCAACCTCGCATTATACTGTTTCTACTACATAAAAACTATTTTTTTTCATATAAACTACTATAGTTTTGATATAATTTCAATATAATCACCTATTTAAAAACCACTTTACAATGTCGTTGTGGTAAAGCTATCATGTCTTCGTTAGTTGTTCAAAAATAGTGCCAAGAACCGTGCCGCTTTTTGTTTCAACCGCGTAACCCTCAGGACAGGGTTGATTAAGAGGACACGTTGCCATGGGATTGCTTTTAATATTTAGCGCGTAGCTTTAGTGAAATGGTCCAATGTTATCATATTCTGTTGCTTTGTTGACTGTTGTCCCATCATCGTGCTACCCTCATGCCACCACAAGGCTGCCAACATTTAAAGTTCTCAGCCTTGTCCGAGGCGCGCTAAACCAAATAACACTAGCGCGAGGCGACAACAATTATTGTCACGACCGTAGCCTTCCAAATATTCCAACGCAACACAGCAATCTCGTTCACTCTCAAGACATCAAGATGTCGACTCTTGCCGATGAACTTTTGAACGACTTTGAGGACTCGGGCTCAGAGGGGGAGGCCGAGACCGAGAATGGCGGCCTCTTCCCCGAGCTGGATGGGCATGCGCCGACAACCAACGGGAATGGCGAGACCATGGAGCTCGATGGGGACGAGGAGGATGTGGAAGAGGATGAGGACATGGCGGGCGCGGGCAATGCGATAGATGTGATGGATGATGAAGAGGCGACGAAGGCCAAGGTCGAGAAGATGCAGCTCGGAGGCGTGGATGATGTGCGCAGCGTCGCGGGTCTGATGAAGACTCTCGAGCCAGTATTAGAGGTCAGTACTCCTCCCTTCCCAACCCCTTCTCTGAACAGAGGTTTACATCTTCTATTTGTACTAGTCCTGACATCTTCCGCGCGCCTACAGAAGATATCATATTTCCAGAACCTACCAGCGGACCAGCAGACAACACACGTCGGCTCGATTGAGGACAACCCCGAGTACCACCTCCTAACCCAATCGAACACGCTCTCAACATCCATCGACAGCGAAATCATCCTTGTCCACAAATTCATCCGAGACCACTACTCCACGCGCTTCCCCGAGCTCGAGACAATGGTTCAAAACCCCCTCGACTACGCCAAAGTCGTAGCCATCATCGGCAACGGCCCCATGAACAGCGAGAACATTAAGCGCCTCCAAACCTCCACCGACAACATCCTCGGCACCACCCTCCGCGCCGTCCTCGACGGCCCCTCCCTCATGATCGTCACCGTCGAAGCAACAACCACCAAAGGCCGCGCCCTCACCCCCGCAGAACTCTCCCGCGTCCTCCGCGCCTGCGAAATGACACTCTCCCTCGACCGCGCCAAGCGCACTCTGACCGACTACGTGCAATCGCGCATGACGCTCTTCGCCCCAAATCTCACCGCCCTAATCGGGTCTCTCACCGCAGCGCAACTCCTCAACTTCGCAGGCGGCCTCACTGGTCTCGCCAAGACACCAGCCTGCAACCTCGCCTCCCTCGGCTCTAAGAAGACAGCCGGAACAGGCTTCGCCACGAACGTCGGAGCCCGCCAACAGGGATTCCTCTACCACTCCCCCATCATCGCCGGTGTCCCCCCCGACCTCCGCCGCCAAGCCCAGCGCATCGTCGCAGCAAAACTCGTCCTCGCCGCGCGCGTCGACCGAGTCCACTCCTCCCCCTCCGGCGCAACAGGCGAGGAGCTAAAAGCAGCCTGTCTCGAGCGCCTGGAAAAACTCACCATCCCCCCTCCCAACAAAGGCGCTCGCGCACTACCAGCACCAGATGACAAGCCCAGCCGTAAACGGGGAGGGAGGCGCGCGAGAAAGGCGAAGGAGGCTACTGCCATGACGGATCTGCGGAAGGCGCAGAATCGGATGGTGTTTGGGAAGGAGGAGGTTGAGGGCGGGGGCGATAAGCAGGGTGTTGAAGAGGGGAGGGTTAGGAGACTCCAAATCGACCCGCGCACGCGCGCGAAGCTCGGAAAAAAGAATCCCGGCTGGGGCGCCGCGACGCCCGCACCCGGCAGCGGCACGGCATCCAGCCTCCGCGGATTCGGTGGTGGAGTTGGCGCCATGGATCTCAGGGGGAAGGGGCTGAGGGGGAGTGGAGTCGGGGCGGCGGGGACGGCGAGTAGTGTTGTTTTTACGCCGGTGCAGGGGCTGGAGCTGGTGGATCCGAAGGTTAGGGATGAGGTTGCGAGGAAGAGGAAGGCGGAGGAGGAGGGGTGGTTTAAGGGGGGGACGTTTACGCAGGTTGGGGGTGGGAATGGGGGGTTTAAGGTCCCGGATGCGAAGAGGGTGAAGAGTGGGATGGGGCCGCCGGCGGCGCCGGGGGGTAATTGAGGGGGTGGGGTTGTTGTTGTATGTTTGTGTATTATAGGGGCGTTTGGCATTTTCGGCGAATGGGGGGATGGAGATAGAGGGTATCCTTGCGGATCTTGAGTTGTTGCGAGGCACGGCTACGAGGGGGGGTATGGAGATAATAGGGGGTGATCGAAGATTTAGCACTGGATCGTGGAATACACATCCAAGAGAAACAAATTGAAGACGTTGATCTAAGAGCTTTTACTATTTCCATTCGTTCGTTTTCGGTGAGGGATGTCGGTGTAGTTGTGATATATAGGGTTGGAAAGTGAGTGGTTGTTGGGAGGAGGGCTGAAGATTGGGAATGTGGTAAAATGGGTGGGTGAGAACGGAGATAGATTGCACTCTACAGACATACAATTACATTTTACACATATAACAGTCACAGTCACAATCACCCATATCACACAATCACAATCACTCATCAAAACCCCAAAAAGTAGGCAGGTAAATCTAGAATTCTCATTCCCAACTTCCCCCCCCCACCAATTCGCCGTTGCAGCATACAAACATGCATTCGTGCAAACATACCAGCAAGCCTGCGTACAAGACTGCATACATACGAACAAACAAACAAACAAGCAAGCATGCATACAAACATGCTCAATGTCCGCTCCGCTCATCGCTGTGTCGCGTAACAGATACAAAAGTCCTCCCTTGCCCCTTCAAACCAGGGAGGAGACCCGATCAAAAATGGCAAAAAGTGATAAAACAGACCAAGACCACCCAACCCTAACCCCTAACAGAGCGTGAGCTCAAAACCCTTTTTTTGAAAAAAGACAAGCAAGGAATTAGAGATTAAAAAAAAGAGTAATAGTAATGCCTAAAAGCACAAAAAACACCACCGAAACCAGGCCGTTTCAACAGTCCTGGAATCATCCCAATCCCAATCCCATACACCACCCAGTAAAAGCAAATCCGTCCACCAGAAAACCATAAAAGGGAATGAAAAGAGGAGTAAAGCTACAAAGATAAAAACCGAAGAAGACGAAGCGCACACAAAAAAAGGGTTTTGAATAATTAAAACAACAACAATAAAGCCACACACCACCCTCTCTAAAAAGAGAGACGCTGCTTTTTTCGCCAGAAAAACACCTTTCATTCCCCAATAAAAAGAGTAAGTTGGCATAAAAGCCGCCATCCCATCCCATCCCAATCCCGTGTAAAAAAACGCCGCATACCCAAGTAAGATAAAGCCGCGCCAGCGCCAAAATGCACCGTTCTTCGTTTTGGTTTGTTGTTGTTACACCAGATATCCCCCATTGCCATGACCAACCCAGAACACCAGAGTTAAAAAAAAGACAAAAAACCATCCAAACACCAAGGTAAAAAATCAAGAAGACCACCGAAAAGCAAAGAAGCCATCCAAATACCAAATTCAAAAAAGCAAAAATCCAATCCAATCCAAAGCGCCATTTCCAATTCCTTTTTTTTTTTTTGGCTTTTTCTTGTTTTTAAAATCGCTGGTTGGCTGGCTCCCGCGTCGTAAAAAAAACGCGCGCGCGCCGCCACTGCCGCTATGGCATCCATCCATCGTCGGTTCGGCTGTCTTTGTCCGAAGTCGGGAATTTAAAATCCCCAAGTGCGGGGTGATGTGGGTGGGTGTGACAGGTGTAACAAAGCTCACGTCGCACAACCCGTGTCGCACAAGCAAACAACCCGTCGGGTCGGGAGTATAAATCAACGACCAACCGACCGATCGACAACCGAAGGAGGAGGAGAACACCCATAAAAAAGTGTAAAGTAATAAAAAAGAGTAGTAAGTTGATGATAATCCAGTCATTCGAAAGTGTAAAAAGAAGAAGCAGGTGATTAAAAAAAAAACCACACGACAAGAACGGACAGGTATTCCAGGCATCAAACGCATCAAGCGGGGACCATCGAATCAGTCGTCAGAAAGCGAAGAATCGGCAGAAAAATCGGAAGAAAGTGAAGTCAAGTGGGCAAGGGACGAAAGGGACCAAAATCGCAAGGCACAGGGACAATGAGTAAGGTCCACAAGACCCTACAACCTCCCCGGCCCCGGCGTCCCCTCCTCACTCTCCACACTCCCCCCTCTCCCCCCAACCTGATGCTCCACCGCCGCCGCCAACGCATCCAACCCAACCTGATCCCCCGCGCCCATCGCGCTACTCTCCCCCCTCACGACCCTATTCGGCCACCTCCCCACCTCCTCCATCTGCCTCGCCTGCAACCTGACCATATCACGCGTCAACCCCCTCCCCTCCCTCCGCATCGCCACAGCCGCCGCGCTCGCATTTCTACGGAGCGCGCGACGCCCCTGTCCGGCGCCACTGGCACTAGTGGTGGAGGAAGGGCGCGGGCGACGAGCGTCCTTGTAGTGCGTCTCGAGGTGCTGTTTCATGTTATCCGCGCGGGTGAATTTCTTCGGGCACCCGGGGAAGGCGCATTGGATCCCCTTCTCGCAGGTGTGGATCTTGGAGTGGCGCGAGGCGTGGCCAGAGGTCGTGAATGTCTTTTCGCAACCCACGGCGTCGGCGTAGCGGCAGTGATACCGCTTCGTGCCTGATGCTGTGACGGTTGTTGCGGGGGGCGGCGCGAAGGCGGGGATTTGGGGAACCATGTGGCCCTGCGACGCGGCGTAGGCTGCCATGGCAGGGTCGTGGTAGTGCTGCTCATGGTAATGATGCGCGTGCATCGCGACGCCGTGGGGCGTGGGGAGGGTGCCGGGGAAGCGAGGGAGGGGGGCCTGGGGCGACTTGGCGTGGCCGTCGAAGTGGCGGGATCCGGGCTCGAATTGCGTGGGGTCGGGGTACATGGAGCCTGGACCCATGGAGCTGAAGGATGGGTTGCGCGAGGGCGGGTATCCGTAGTCCGGGAGGGTGTCGCGGGGGGTGGAGGGCGAGACGGGGTCGACGGTTGCGATGCTGTCTCTTGAGCCGCAGCGGAAGAGTTGCGGCGTAGGAGGGGAAGTCTGGCGCCCGTGACGAGGTCGCACCATGCCGTCGTGGTAAGAGTGTCTGCGGTCTTCACCCATATGATGATAGTACTCTCTCGCCGACGCACCCATCGAGTTCGCGGACAGCGGCCCCCGCATATCAGGCGCGGAGAAAGGGTCGTGTGCGTAGTCCGCCACGCCGTCGTCGCGGGCGCTAAGGTCCCAGTGTGTTCTGCGGCGGCGTAGCTCTGGGGCGGGAGCGCGCTGGTCGGCGCCGAGGGGAGGGAGCTGGATGGGGGAGTGGTGGGAGGGGGAGCCGTGGGGGGAGCGCTGGCGCAGGGGGAGGCTGAGGTCTTGGGGTTGCCAGGGCGGGAGGGGGGCGCCGACGCGGCGGCGCTCGGGGATGCTGATGCTGGCGCGGATGTCGTGGGGGCTGGGGAGGGTGCGGGGGGAGACGGGCTCGGAGGAGGCGGCGTGGCAGAGGATGTCGATGTCACGGCCGGACTTGTTGCGTATCCGCAAAGGGTTGGTAGCCATGTTGGCGTTGTGTGTGTGTGTGATGCTTGTGATGCTTGTGAGAGTTGGAGATGGGATGTTGGACTGGTGTGAGAGTGGTGGAGGGTGGTGATACGGTTGGTGGGTTTAAACAGCGTCCTATGAGACCGGCTGACGGGGTGGCGGCGTTCTTATAGAATGTGAAGTCGGCGGGAGAGGGTAGAGTGGGTGTCAACTGTGTGAAGTGGGCAGATAGGCGGACAGGGCTGGTGGGGATGGTAGAGTGGCAGTGGCAGTGGATAGTGGGTAGTGGGTAGTTGGAGGTAAGTAAGGTAATGTATAGTTTAGTATAGTTTATAGAGTAGTTGGGTACAGGAAAGTACGTGACTGATTACATGGAGGATACAAGACGTACGTACAAGCCACTAGTTAAGGTGCAAAGCATAAAGCGGTAATGTATGGGTATAACATGGGTAGAATATGGGTAGAGCATGGGTGTCGTGTGGGTAGATATGGGTACTGTCCGGGTGTTAGACGGGTATACATAAAGTAGACATGGGTGGTATGGGACGATGGGCGATGGGGGATGGGGCCAGGGCGATGGACGATTTGCGGATGTGCAAGGGCCGATGGTCGATGGTGTCGATGGGGATTTATGGGTATGGGGAGAGGTTACATGTATGGAGAGGGGGATGTCGGTTAGGAAGGAAAGAGGGGCTTTCGAGGTGGCGTGTGAGTTTTAGTTAGTGTGTGTGTCTTTTACGTTAGTAACTGATCTAGTAAACTTGTCTAGCTAGGTGATCTACCTAAGGTAGTGAGAAGTGCGAGATCGCGCATAGGAACATCAAGTATTGGATAGAGAGAGTAGGAACTATTTCGAGTATAATAAATAAATAGTATGATAGCAATTAGCACGTACGATGTATAGAAAACCCTATCAGAGCAGCAGGCAGCTAGGGGGGGGTTTTTAATAAATTTACTGCGAATTTACGTGCCTGCCTGCTTTAGTCGTGCGTGCCTGCCTCCTCTCCTAACCTAACAACACCTCACAACGGGGTTCTCACCACACTGCCGTACGTACAGTACCATCCCCATCCCCATCCATCCTCACCCACTGCATCCCCTTCCAAAACGGGGCACTTCTCGGGGGGCATCTCTCTCTACCACCACATGCAGGCTATAATTGCCAATATCCGTTCCTGTGCTACAGTATCATCACAGGCAGGCCCTTATAGAAGATTCCCTTTCTGCAGGACAGTGCCCACATGAGGAAGGGCAAAAAAGGGGGGAAGAGGGGGGGGGGAGAAGAGTGATAGATGATAGATCATTAGGAAAACCTGGACGAACGGTGTACTGTCTGTCTGTTGCTGTTTCTGAAGTGGCGTATGCTAGCTATACTTCGGTGTATGGTGCAGATTCGTGGCGTGGTGTAGATTTCCCTCCCCCCTGGACACCGGTCCCTACTTGGGTCAGATGGGGTGTATGTGGATGGATGTGGATGTGGATGTGGTATGTACAGGTGCAGTACCTTTCCTGTTACGATGGGAGGGGGGAGGGAGCAGCAGGGACGAAGGCGCAAACGTTAAAATGGGAGACGGCTTAACTTGCAGATTGGCAGTCAGTCCAGTCAGTCATCTGCAGTCTGCTGCGCGTATAGGACCACATGGTAAGAGCGGTACTTGTGCTAGACCAGACTAGAGTACGTACAGCTTCAGTTACTTGTGTCCTCCTCAACCACAGTTATACTGTATGTATGTATGTATGGGTATGGTACCTAGCAACGGGTCTGGAAAAAGGGCACATCTCGGCCCCCATCTGTCGAACGTTGTTTTGTATGTAGACCACAAAACGTCGTTCGACAACACCGCGTAGATCTAACCTAGCTACTTCACCGAGAATAGCAATTCCGCGCCGGCGTTACAGAGATAGCTGTCAAAGGTGTCAATAACGTCGCCGGCGAAGAGTCACAGATCGGATGTGGTATACGATTACCATGGTTAGGCTCCCGGTTGGGAAAGTCAAGTCAATATTTGGAGAGAATGTCAGGTCATGATGGACATCCATAGTGACATTCTGGACGTTGGGATGGGCGTTGGATGGTCGTCGGCGTGTGCGGGGGAGCGACGACGACACGAGAGACAGGACGACGATCAGTGTCTTGTCTGGCGAGTCGTGGGCAGAGTGGACAGAGCGTCGATCGGCGATCATCATCGAGTACCTTTGATGAGGTGCAGGAGTGTGCGGCGATGGGGGCGTGTTGGCAGGGTGTAGGTCCATGTACTGTCGATTAATTGTGGATTATCCTGTCGATTCCTAACAATGTACCACCCCTGTATCCGTATGGATCTCTCCACACCACACCACCACCCCCCCTCCCCCTTCCTCCCATGCAGAGCTGACCTGGGTCTTGGCGATTGGGCGATTAAGTCTTGGCCTGATTTATTGGGGGGAAGCGAGCGAGCGAGCTTCCATGGAGCGTGATGAGATGGGGATGTTATTTGAGTAAAGGGCGAGTAAAACTATGGTGCCACTTTTTTATGTTTTTGAATTTATGTATGCACAGAATGGGCAGAGTAATACGGTAGATGGTGAATAGTAGTGTGTATATGTGTGTTATGTGTGTGTGTTGGCCGTGGTTTATTTATTGACTTTGTGGGTTTTAGTCGTGATGTATGTGTGTGTATGCATAAGACAGTTATTGTTACAGCCAACGGACGATGCCCCAAATGCAACTGCGACAATAGTGACAGATACACTCAAATACAGACACGCACACACCATGCCTACACACACCTCACCTCACCTTCATACACACTCCCTCCCACCCAATACACTCCGAATGCGACCATACCTACATACATACATACATACATACATACATACACACTTACTTACTTCACTTTCATCTCACTGCACTCTCTTCCAAAAATGACTGAATTTCTATCACAATCCTGTCACTCCCATCAGGTCCCCTCCTACACTCCCTATCCCCCTGTGCCACAACCCTGTGCCTGAGTCTGCCCAGAATGACAGAATGACACAATGAGTAATCAGTTATTCCCTCCTCACCCTTCCCCCCTCGCACCATCCCTCTCCTCACCCTCTTCCCCTCACACCATCCCTCAACCTCACCCTCTCCCCCTCGCACCATCCCTTAACGACTCTGACGTCACCACCTTTCGTCCTCCCCGACCACACACACAGCACCACACCATGCCATTCCCCTCTTTCCCATACGCCGCAGTGCCACAATCCCCATCAGGCCACCCTTAGTCAGCAACTCTCACGCGTTACCACAGTAGAGATACCAAAGTTAATCCCCATAGAGCGTCCTCCACCCCCAAAGCATGCAAAATACCACCCCATCGAGAAAAGCTTTATGGTGCCTCCCATCTCCATAGCTCCAGACTCCCAGAGGGAATACAGTCAAACCCCTGTTAAGACGATCCTCATTATGACGATATCTCCGTTAGTGCGATATATTTTCTCGGATGAATTCCAAGCAATTTGGAGGCACACATACAACTCATAAGACGATATACTCAATAAGACGATACATTTCTCTGCACCGAAAGCATCGTCTTAACAGGGGTTTGAACTGTAGTACGATAAATCGGTCGTCTCCACCCGTTACCGCGTCTCCGTTCCCCTCCCCCCGGCAACCCATCCAATCCCCTTCCACCGATTTATCTTCACCGACCCACTTCCCACTCTCCACGGCACTCTCCAATGGTACACCCCCCAGGCAACCACAGGCAGCCAATCAGAAGCTCCATCCCTCAAATCTACAACAAGTTAGTCCGCACGTCTGGCAGCACAGTGCAAGGCTGGCCCTGCTAGCAAGACCCTACAACCCGTACCACCCGTCCCAGCGCCAAGACGCGTAGGTTAATGGGTGTGTGTGGGTGTGGGCGACGACGACTGGTTAAGGGAGAGGAGAGCTTCGTTGATGGATGTGGATGGGGATTGGGGAGAGGCACACGGAACGGACGACATCGGTCCATGGGAGAGGGAGAGGGAGGCAATTGCACATCCCGCTTCTCTTTCAAGCCGTGGCATCTCTTCCATACCACCATCACTTCACACAGTTCACACAGACACGCACACAAGACAACACCTGCACCTGCATCAGGAGCCATCTCCGGGGTCTCACTCACATCTCCGCTCCCCCCCTCCTCACCCCCCAAATTCCCATCCCCTCCGCTCCTCACGTATTGCCCATTTCCCCATCCCCTCTCTCCATTTCCCATCTCCCCGTCCTCTGTGCGTGCGAGCGTACGTGCGCGCACTCCGGGGGTCCGTTGGTTGTACCGCGCCGTACCCACTGACTAGCCGGGCGATCGGGGGTGGGTGGGTAGTGCTTTGGTAACTTGTTGGTGGTAGGTACGGGGACGGTACACGGGTAGTACGGTAAACGGACCAACTGGGTGAATTTGAATTGAATTCCTCTGGATCGGGATTGGGTGTCTATCTACAGTACACACCTGTAATGCCTGTACAGTCCACCCACCCTTCTTTGTGAAGGGGATTGACGGATGGGAGGAGTCTGTATGGGGGGGAACAGGGATGTTGCCTCCACAGAAGATACGTACACAAAACCCACCAACCCACACACCGGCACAAGTTCTAGATCCGGGCATCGCTGCAGATAGGGCTAGGATGGATGGGGGATGGGGGGAGGTGGGAGAGACCCTGCTTGACGTCACGGTTGGGTGTTGTGCCTGACAGGAGAGAACGACACTGGTACTAAGTACTGAGGAGGCTGAGTGTGTGTGTGTCTGTGTGTGGTGGTGTGATGGGTGGGTGAGGGGGGTTGCACGTGTTCCCCCCTTTAGGACTGGAGGGGAGGATCGCTGATTTGCTTTGTGTGGTTACAGCACAGTTGTTACAGTGTGAGTATGACTTTTGGAGATACTCGCTGTCGCTGCTGACGACGACGACAACGACGACGACGATACCCACGATACTGGCCAGGGTAACCCAGTAATGCACGCCATATTCCCCTGTCGCGATCATTCACCAATAAACCCCGTCAACCCAATAACCCAGTTCCCAGAATCCATCTCCCCGGAATACGACAAGAAAAAAACCAATAATAAAAACGCCACCGCAAAAAAAACGAGGGTTTAACTGGGTTGGCCTGGGCTGGGCTGTGCCTGTTGTATGGGAATTACCCATAATAACCCATTGATAGAAACTGTGTCGTCACCACACTCCATTTTCTCACGGTAACTCGGGTAACCCTTACCCCTTCGTTCCTTCCGTCCCTCGCTCCTTCCCTCCTGGCCGCTTCTATTGCCGATTTGCCGTCCGTCGCGGAGTTGCGCTCTCATTTGGCTTACGTTATTCCTTCATCGTTCCTTCCTTCATTGAGTTAACCAGTTATTCACATCGCGCTTTCCTTCCGTGTTTTAACTCCGTCTTAACCTCCCTCGTTCCTTCCGTCCTTAGCTACCTCTCTTCCTCAATCGCTCCTTCCCCCCCTACACACACACACACACAGCTCCCTACACTTACTCAGGTCTCACTTCCCCACACTCCACTAACTCTCACCTACACGCACGCACGCACGCTTTCCTCTCAAACCATCGACGCCACCACCAGCCCCAGCCCCCTTGCCGGAGCTGAGACAAGGAACACAGTACAGTACAATACTGCAGTCCCCTAAGACATGGCCGAGATCACCACCCCGATCTGGCGCCCCCTGCACACACCTCTCACGATCCACTTCGTGGTACTCGAGGGCCTGTATATGTTGATAGTAGGGGAGTGCTACTGTAATCCCAGAGACACTCCCGTCGTGACCCATCGCACGGCCCTGGTGAGGAGGATGTTGCCCTAACTCCCTCCCCTCTCCCAGTTCTACAGACAGAGTTACTTACACTTCACCAGGAAACCTCTCTGAGACTAAGACACAAAGCGGCCCCACACCCCACAACGGCGCCCTCTGCATCGCCGATCGAGCACATCTCGCCTTCTCGCCCTGCCCTACCTATCCGTACCCTCCCCATCCTTCCCCCTGTCCTGCTGCCCTACCTCCACCGAAAAGCAGGGCAACGCCTCTCCCTCTCTTTCTCTCTGTCTCTCCACCCTACCCCCCAGCACAACTCTACCCACCACCCCCAGCCACTCACCTCTAGGAGGGGCGGACGGAGAGCGTGAGCACGTCCTCACTCGGCGATCAGAGGGCGGCCGGCGAGTGGGGAAGGGGGATTCGCCGGATTGGGCTGGAGTTGCGAGAGTGTGTGGGTGGGAGAGGGAGGGAGTGTGAGATGTGATGCCTGGATCGAGTGGGTGCCGGGGGAGCGGCTGGGGCGGCATTTGGTTTTGGTGCCCGGTGAGGGGGTATCTTGTTCCCCTCGAGCTATGCCGCGGGCTATGCCCTTTTCCCCTCTAGCTTTGCCCTTGGGGGGTCTGTCGTTGGGTTCGGCCGTGGCATCGACCTTTTGGGGGGGTGGTTGAGGGTGGTAGAGGGGGCTTAGGAGGGTGTTAGGAGGGTTGAAGAGGGTGTTGGGGAGCTAAAACGCCGCTGCTGCAGCTGGTCACGGCGAGGAGGGGGGTGATGGGGGTGCTGAGGTGGTCATGAGGAGGGTTAGATTTGCGGGAGCGAGGGAGGGGGGGTTAGGGAGTTGGGGATAGGGAGGGGATTGGGGATTAGTGAGGGGGACTGCGCTACACTACACTACACCATCAACCCTCTACCCTCTACCCCAGGGCCTGAATACCCTAACAACAACCAGCTGACCAGGTACGCTCCCCCTCCCCTCCTTCCACTGCTCCCCTCGACACCCCAAACGCCCTCCGCTCAGCTCACCACCTCGACACCAAGCTCCCAAGCTCCAAGCACCTCCATCGCGTCATCCCCCCCCCAGCTCAGCTCGACCAGCTCCCCCCCAGCCAGCCGTCCCGTTCCCCGCACCGCACGCACGTCCGGTCGGGAGAGGACTAGACCGATCGATCGGCCGGGCGGGCGTGCGTGCACGGCGAGAGAGAGGGGGGGAGGTTAGTGTTGTTAGTGTGGTTAGTATGCCAAGGGCGGAGGACGGGTAGGCGATGTGGTGGATCGGGGGGAGGGAGGAGAGGGGGGGGTATAGTGAGGTAAGGTCGAGTAATGGTGTTGTCAGCAGGGCAAGGTAGGGGAGTAGAGGAGGGTAGAGGATAAGGTAGGGGGGGTAGGGGAGGGAGGGGGAAGGTCGTGCCGGTAGGGTTGGTGGTAGTAGGGCTATTAATGTTGCTAATGTTAGTAGTGTTAGTAGTGCTGCCGGTAGTGTTGCCGGTAGTGGTTCAGTAGCGGATGATCTGATTGCGAGCGTTAGGGATCAAGGTATAGACGGGCATCAGATTTGTCAATGGTGCTGTGCGTGGAAGGGATGGAGGCCGGATTGGGTGCTGTTTAATTGAGATGTTTGGAGACTTTGGGTGTACGAAAGGTCTACTTACTTACCTCTCCGCAGTTGTATTGAATGATTTACTTGGAGGTAAGTAAATCATTCGATAGAACTAAGATGTGCGATTTCTCACTGCTAGTTGGGGGCATAAGGTAATGGTTGAGTTGGACGCCGGATGGGGATGCGTGAAGTTGTTTGATTGAGATACTCGTTATAGTTCAACGGTTTGATTTACATTTTCAAAATGGTATTCTCCATCAACTTACTATCAATAAAGCCAGGACGCCGGATTAGGCCATGTGAAGCCGTTGATTTACCCTCCAAACGCTCTTCCAACGGGATCTCAAGTACGAGCCTTATTCACAGACGCCGGATTTGGTCATGTGAATCCCCTGCCGTTGAGTGAGTGAGAGTTTCGATAACTTCCATGTATCCAGGGCCCCTTTTTTCTCTCCTCTGTTCGAGGGGTGCTCATGTACGAGCGTTAAGAGTCAAGCAGGGAACGCCGGATCGAGCCATGTGAAGTCCGTTTTGATTTACAGTGCCCCCTTCTATGGAGATTATAGGGGGACATTCTCAGGTACGGAATGCCGGATTAGGGCATGTGAGGCCCGTTTGATTTACCCTTCAATTCTTCTATGGGCGTTTTCGAGGGGACTGCAAGGTACGTGCTTCGGATTATTGGGTGAGAAAGGATGCCGGATTGGGGAGGGTGAGGTGCGTTGATTTACCCCGAGAGGGGACTTCAGGTACGGACCTCTGATAAATCACCGGATTGGGATAACAGGTGAGGTGCTTTGATTTACCCTTCCATGGCGTTATCGAGGGGACTTTCAGGTACGAGGGCTATCTTAATGGCTAGAAACGCACCGGATTGCGGAGGGTGAGGTGCTCTGATTTACCCTTCAATCTTCCACGGCGGCCTTTCGAGAGGACTGCAAGGTACGAGGACCATCTTAATGGCTGGAAAGCGCGCCGGATTGGGGAGGGTGAAGTGGCTTGATTTACCCCTTCTATGGCGTTTCTGGGGACTGCAGGTATGGATATGCCGGATTAGGGCATGTGAGGACCGTTTGGTTGAGACCCCGGTTCCATATATCTGAGGCTTCCCTATCTGCACTGTTGTCTTCGCAGGGGGTTCACTGGGGGGTTCACACACTGGAAGTCTGTGGGTTTTAACTGAAATGGCAGGGGAAATCACCGGATTGGGAGGGGGGTGTTTGATTGAGATTCATTTACTTAGTCCACCATGCATTTACTTAGTCCTTGCATATTCAATGACTCTCGTCCAAGGCTCTTAGCTGCAGTTTTCGTACCCTTAGATGGGGTGTTAAGATAGGATGTTTAGATTTATAGCAAGCAGGACGCCGGATTGGGATGCGTGATTGGGGGCTTTTTCAATATCGTTCATGCATGATTTACATCCAGGGTTCCGAGCTCTACTCGAGCAGGGAGGGGCAGGACATGACGCCACGCCCGTACCTTAAATGTCAATCCCCCCGCAGGATTGGGCTGTCTGATTAAGATTCCATTATAGTGCATGCACAAACCGCTTTTCCCCCCTAGGGTACCGATATCCTATTCACCTTCCATGGTCAAGGGAGAGTTATGCAACATTTGGCCCACATTACATTAACCACCGGATCTGGCCGTTTGATTAAGAAATCCATTCCCTAGCACCAATATGCATGATTTACATCCAAGCTCGCTACCCCCTCCCCTGCCTGCCCCTCCCCGATCAGCATCAGCGTTGGTACAAAATAAGTTAACTTAACCTAGCCCCGGCACTCACACTACCCGCCCACCCCCGGACGCCCGTGCGCCCCGCCACGCCGATCCCCGCGCCTTGGCCTGCTAGGTCTTGGCGCTCTAGCGATTTTGTGAGACAGCACCACCATCATTACTAAACACAAACTAACACCACCACTACGGTAGTAGGTAATCTCCCACCTTCTGTCTCTGCCCTAACCGGGATAAAATACGACGCGTCGGGAATAGCGCATGTCTCGAAGATCTCAAATACATCCCAGCACAGCTACGTGCTCGACCCCGCTCGTTCGCCGTGCCCTGGTCGGTCTTGCCCTGGTCGCCGCCGAGGCCACCCACCACCACGCAAGGGTAGGGGGGGGACGGGGATACCCCAGCGACGCCTGGACGGGAGTGCGATGCCCCGGCTGGTAGCTCGCTGAGCCTCAGCTATACTAGCTGGCTGGGTAATTTCTCACGACCTTGGCGGCGCCGGCGAGCTCGCCGATCTGGCACTCGCCGCCCCCTGCGGTACTCCCGCGATTGATGGGGTGATTGCCGGTTGTCCGAGGTGAGGAGGGGGAGGTGTCGTGGTTGATCAGAGCGCGCTGCCCGGGGATGGGCCGCTGACAACTGTGTGAGGGCGGGCTGTGATGGCGGGTTGGGTGTGGGGAGGGGGGGGGAGGGACGTCATGGTTTTTGGGAGGGGGTGGGTAGTGGGATGGAGGGCGGCGCAGGGGGAGGGGGGAGCTGGACAGCAGCAGCAGAAGGCAGGGAGGGAGGGAGGAGATTAGGGCTACGTGCGGGCGGTGCCGGCGGTGCCACGGCGGCATTCCAATGCAGGACGGCGGTGCGGCGGCGGCACTTTACTATGCCACGGCGCCATCACGGTGCTTTGCAGGTCACGCCGGAGGGAGGGGTGGAGAAGAGAAGAAGAGTGTGGTGAAGAACGAGACGTCGCAGGCCAGAAGACGGACACAAAATGGTACGATGATGATGATTCTCACGCCCCGGCATCTGCTTCAACGGCCTCTGTACCTGCTTTGAACGAGACAACTCTGTCTAGCTATGTCTACACGGTTGGCTGTAGCTGCTGTTATCAACGAACAGGTGTGAGGTTCAAGCCATCGGTCTTGGGAGAGGGGTACAAGATACAAGATGCGCAATGCGAGACCGTTGGTGGCGACTGTATGTAGGGGGGGTGTCACGCACACCCTGCTTGTTCCAGCGGCAGGTGATGCATCGCATCGCGATCAAGCAGGGCCGCATCAGCCTTCCCTACCTGCTGTTCTGCTCTGCTCCTCTGCAGCGGCACAACGGCGATGCGTACAGTAAGGGATCGAGTCCATGTAACGGCGTTGGCTGATCGCAGTAGGTTGGCGCCGATGCTACCCTATCGCCGATGGTGCCGCGTCGATGCGACCTGGTTTCTGGGAGGGGTGTCGTATCGTAGGGTGCCATTCTATTTCCACAAGGCTGGATCGGGGCGATTGTGCTAAGTGGATGATGGTGCTGCCTCTCTCCCGTTGCGTTTGTTTACCTCCCGCTCACTTAACCTCCGATTCCCTGTCCCCCTCCCGTTCCCTCCATCATCTTCCCTGTCCCCCTCCCGTTCCCTCCATCATCTTCCCTGTTCCCCTCCCGTCCCCCTCCCTGTCCAGCTGCTACCACTGCCGGCGTCCCAAACAAGCCCCCCCCCCTCCCCATAACGGCAACATCCCCGCCCTCGACGGGCCGGTGTGCTAGGCGTGCACGGCCAGGACGGCTTGGGATGTTACATCGAGGCGGGAGGAAGGGGGGGTTACATCAACGGGGGGAGGGTTACATCACTTTGCATCTTCGATGGATCGAGAGTCGAGCCGTTTCCAAGGTGATGGTGGTGGTGGTACGGGGGGGTTTCGATGAGGGGGGAGAGGGGCGCGTGGTGGGTGGGCGTGGCGGGATGTGGTGCGACGCGGGCACGAGGGGCGAGTGGGTTTGCGGTGCGTGTGATGCTGTGGTTGAGGTGGGGAGGTGGGTTGGGGGGGGAGAGGGGGAGAAGGGGTGCTGTGTGGTTTGTTTTGGGGGGGTTTGGGGCGTTTTTTTCTGGGGCGTGGGGAGGGCTGTAGGGGGCTGGTAGAGGGGGTGATGGGTTGGTGGCGTTTTTTGGTGGTGGATTGGCGGATTGGTAGGTGTTCTTCTGTGGAATTATATGATAGATGTGGTTTTTGGAGGGAGAGGGAAAGGTGAGTTTAGGTTGAAGTTGAAGTTATACTTTATTTATATTTAATAGTGGTACGATGAGGATAGATAGACTGGAATTGATTGCAGTGAAAAGTATGTAAAGTAGATATATATTTATATTTGTTGGTTTTTATTGTAAGAATCTATTGAGTGAGAAATAAAAAATATACTTGAAATATTAAATTGAAAGGTCAAATGCCACCAAAAATTACATACTCAGAATATCACAACCTAAAGAACAAAGGCTTTCCCACTGATCATCAAATACTCAACGGTCAGCGGATAGGAGCATTATATTCTAGCGGACAGGTCTTCATCGATTATCATCGTATGAAGTTTTATTATCACAATCAAAAGCAATAGATAGGAGGCAGCATGAACTCTATCGGACAAGCCTTTATATTGATTCCCACCACCCATTCTATGAGATTTGATGATCACATAAGTAAATATACAGAAAACTCCAACACATTTCCCCTCACAACTGATGTCGTGCCAGTCGTGGCTGGGAAAAAAAAGTAGAAATCATCACCTTTAAATCTACCCCCTATCCCAAAGCAAATTGATAACCTACTTCCCAACATCCCAAACCTCCCCCTTCCATCCACCCTCCCTCGCTCTCCTACCACCACGCATCCGACTCTTATCCGGGCCAGTGCTAAACAGCAACGCCACTGCATCCCCAGCAACACCTTGTACCAGATCCGCCATCGCGTTGCGGCCCAGTCCTTCCTTCTCTTCTTCCGTACTGGCTCCTGCCTGCGATGAGGGAGCGTCAGGGCCAAGAAAGACGTTGGTGAGTTCGGTGTTCGTGGCAATGACGCTAGCGAGCTCCATGCTCTCGAGGAAATGGTCGCGAGAGATGTAGAGACCTGCGTTATTGAGGAGGGCGGCGTAGGCGAGGAGGGTGGGGGGGAGGTATGTTGCGTGGAGAGGGATGAGGGCAGGGTTTGCTTTGGTGTTGTTAGCAAGGGGTGTAGGTAAACATAGGGGTTGATGAGAAGAAACATACCTTGACGACTCTTTACAAGCCAATTATCCAGCAGCGGCGCGACGCTTTGCCGGATATTGGTGAAATTATTATGAAACTCGAGGCGCAGCTTCTTGCTCAATCGCTCATCTTGTTTACTACGTTGTGTCAGGAGGTGGAGGTCATAAGGGGGATTCAGGCTCTGCGGGTTCTGCTCCTCCAGCTGCTGCCGCAACTGCTGGCGCTGCTCTGGGGTCTGGATCTTCGCCTTGGTGCGGCGGCGGGGGAAGTGGGGGAAAGAAAGTGGAGTGGAGACATACACCTGCGACAACTGCAGAGAGTCGATGATACCCGCGACGCCCTCGATGAAGTCCAGCGCATTGACTAGACCCTCAAGCTCGACGTACGCGCGCGCCTCGTCAGCCATGTGTTTGCGCAAAAGGCTCTCAAGGTCCGTGCTATCGCCGCCATCGGAGAGCTGTGACAGCTCGAGCGATTCGCCGAGGAGGACGGGGGTTTTGGCCGCGGCGATGTCGCGGGAGGGCATGCACCCCGCCAGCTCGCGCGCGGCGGCGATGTGGCCGTGCTTGAAGAAGCGGACGAAGAGCGCGGTGCCGGTGCGGAAGGTTTCGCTCCACATCCCGTCGACGAGGAGGTGCCATTCGAAAGCGCGGATGAGCAGGGCTTCTGGGCGCGCGACGGAGTTGCCGATGAAGTTGGGGCGGAGCTTTTGGCTGAGGCCTTGGTTGGAGTGTTGGCCTGGGACGAGGATGGAGAAGGTGCGGGCGGCGGGGTAGCCGGGGGTTTTGTCGGGGTAGTCGACGAGGAGGAAGGCGGTTTGGAGGCGCACGAAGCGCTGGACGTCGAGGCCGAGTTCTTTCATTAGCTTGATTTGGGTGATGCGCTGGTCGGGGTCGGTGACGTCGAGGAGCTCGCGGGAGAGGGTCGAGTAGGTCCTGGCGTCGGAGAGTTGGGCGGCGTAGAGGGGGATGAGCTCTTCTTTGCCGGCGAGGCGGAGGAAGGAGATGTAGGCTACGACCACGCTTTCGATGGCGTAGGTATCCTTCTCGTTGCCAAAGGTCATGCCTAGGCTCTTGAAGGCAAGGACCATATGCGCCAAGACGCGGAGACTGTCAAAGTCTTCCGTCTTGATATATACAACCTTGTCTTCATTCTTTGGATCGGTCTGGAGATCATCGATCAATTTCGACGTATCTTGGGCATTCGCGGCTTTGGAGATGGCAATTCCCTGTTCGCGGATGAAATCACGGAATGTATTCGCGATAAGAACCCCCTGGAGCATTTTCAAGGGCTGTTGTGCCTCCTTTATGAGTTCAGGTTTGGCATTCAGCAACTCCACAGTTTTCGGCCCCACGGTCGCTGGGTTGCCGTGGAAGGTGATCGCATCAAAAGCCTCCATAGATTGGATCTGGTCCTGGGGCGCACGGCTTGGGAAGTTCTTCAGAACAAACGCCTCGTATTGGCTTCGGATCAGCGAGTTGTAATGAGCGAACAACTCGTCGTCCCAGGATTTGGAGACTAGCGCAACACTCCAGTAGTCGCCAGCGAGAATACCATACACGGCAGTCTCATATATATCAGAGCCTCCCCGCTTGGCCAAGGCATGGCACATGCGGCGCCACAGCGCTCTCGAGCTGTGATTGGCGGTATCGTTCTGCGAGTCATCATCAGGAAAGCCCGACATGCTCACAGCGCGCCAGATTTCTTGACGGTCTTGACACCATTCTCTGATATCCTCGCCGCTCTTTCCACGACGGAGGAGCTCGTAACAGCCGCGCCAGATAGCCCTCTCAAAGTATTGATCTGGTGCTTCCAGCTTGAGGTTCTGGCGTATTGGCGCATCTGGATCCAGCTGCGTGACGAGAGCTTCCGTTTTAGACGCATTGCGGAGGACGTGGTTGACGTCTGGGTTGGTAGGATCAAGGATGTATGGCCACGCGTGGAGTCGCTTTTGATTTTTGATTGCGGATTTCGTGTGTAGCCATCCGTGTGCGGTGATATCGCCTCTCTCGGCATTCTGCTGAAGCTCTTGGACCAACACATCGATATCCTCACCAGACTCATCAGCTGTGTTCTTGAGCCACTCGAGAACGGTGTGTCGCTCTAACCCAAGCGTATCATTCTGTAAAAACGAAGTCCAGATGTGACGCTCGGAAGAGTAGCGATGGATTTGAGGCGCGTCTTGGGTCTGCGGCGGGCCATATTGCAATGTGGTCATTCGGCGTAACAGGTCCCACGTACGGGCCTCCTGCTCCCAGCGCTTGAGATCCTCAGGCGTAGTCTTCGGGTTCGATTCGATCATTTCCTGGTCATCGGATCCATCTTCATCCATCGCATCCTCATCATGGTCTGCTGTGAATCCAAGGATATTTTTCCTCCCTGTGTGGCCTATTTGTCGGCGCATATGCTGGGCACGGAGTCTCTTCACAGCCTCAATCGCAATATCGTGGTATGAATCGATGAGATCAAATGTCATATCCTTTCTGTCGGCATCGTCGATAGCCTTTAGGGGGTTGTAGCCGTCCAGGACTTCCGCGAACTTCTCGACCTCGCGCCCAACCCTGTTTGCAGCTTCGCGCAGAGGGTGTAGGATGTCTTCATGGCTGTCTCCATTGTCGAAGTCTCGCGTGTGCTGGTATTCTGTAGAAAACAGCTATTAGTTGAAGTTCGTCGTCGCAGGATGATCTTGAGGCTTACTTATGGCATCGTAGTCAAACTCGCCGTCATAGTCTTGGAAGGACCCAGAAGGGTTTTCAGAGAGCTCTCTTTCGGATCGGGAATCGTCCTGTGCAATGTCAGAATGGGGCACAACATAGTAAACCTTAATCTGCTTACCCCTTCAAGCTGCCAACTCTCTTCGCGGCTGACATGCGGCACAACAGCTTGAGGGTTCAAGAAGTCATTTGGAGCTGTCTGGCGTCCCCGTCTCGTCATTGGCGCCATGGCTGGAGGATATAACAAAAACAAATACTACGAGCACTTTCAAGTAGTTCCGAAGAAACAGATGACACTGCTCAAGCAAAAATCAAACCCAGAACGTCGGAGCTCTTAGTCGATACAGCAGCTCCATGCGCTGTTCTTGGATTGTTTTTCTGAAGTTGTACCTGAGGCGCGTCTAGTTCAGCAGCTCGCCCATTACGGTAAGCGTAGGCTTGGCACGCGGACCAGATAAATTCAGAATTTCCTCCTCGCACTCTCCTCTTCTTTTCTCTTTACAATGTTTTCGGCCATCTATTTAGAGTCTCGGGTCAAACATTCAATGCTTGATCAGGTCCCAAGAGGATCTCACTGCGTGCTGAAGATCGCCAAGAAGGACTCCGCTTCCTTACAACAGAACCCTGACCTCTCGTGGGGATGAAGGTGGACGTTAAATTGGAGTGGTATATATTTCATTTTTGTACACGGATTTGCTTGAGGCTGTTGGAGGGGAGAGGAAGCTATTCTTTCTCTTTTCACGCATCTCCTCAAGTAGTTCATACATAGTTTTGCTTCTAGATATGCGCCGAATGGTCCCGCCAAGTCTATATATACTTTGAACGCTTTTCTTGCGCGAGCTGCCTCATCTTCAGCCTGAGCAGATTTGCCTTTGGACAGCTCACTGTCTTTGCAGCATCTCCGTACTTCTCATAGAAGGCGTTGCAGCACTCGTATAGGGCGTCTATCTCGGCTTTACACTTTGACTCGTCATAATTGTTCTTTTGTATACAGTCTGAACGATATGTCAGCGAAATCCCCATTTTCCAGATGGAATGACATACTTTGAATGGCACACTATAAGGGTCCTGTTAGTGGTGATCTTGAAGTGAAGTTATAATGATATAAGCAAGCCAAGTGGGAAAACTAACTGCTCGTGGGTGACACGGAGGATCCGTCGTAATATCATCCTTTGGTGCCTGCGGTAGTCAGCGAAAACCACTTCTTTGTGTGGGATGACGGCATACATACCATAATTTGATAGAAAGCCGAGTATGAATCGCACCCTTAATCCGTAGTAGCTATCCTATCCAACAGAAATGCGTATGAAAATAGACAGTGCTCTATAACCCAAGACTCCGAATAAACAAATTGGGTATAGAAGCCAAAAGAAGTGTGAATTCCAAACACATCTACGCTCGTCACAGTACTTCTCCTTCTGCCAGGATCGGATACACCACATCGCGTATCAATTAGCGCGGACCAAAGCCGCAGTTCGCGCCACGCCACGGCCCTTTCACCAGCCCGCCTACGACAAAATCGCAACCTACCTTCACCACCAACATCCAACATCCAACAAACCCCCCCACGATCCAACCCCCAGCTTCACACCTCAAAACCCAACCAGTACGTCCAACCTCCCCCCTTCCTCACACCCCCAAGCCCCCAGCAACACAACCCTCTAACACTCCCCCGCTAGCTCTCATCACTTCACCCACGACAACTTCACAACCATGTCCGGCTCCGACGAGAACGGCTCCCCCGGCGCGCCCAGCAAGCCCGAAGAGGCGCAGCAGACAGAGCACCTCAACATCAAAGTGACCGACAACAACAACGAGGTCTTCTTCAAGATCAAGCGTACGACGCAGCTTAAGAAGTTGATGGATGCCTTCTGTGAGAGGCAGGGCAAGGCGCCTAGCTCCGTGAGGTTCTTGTTTGATGGGAGTAGGGTGCAGGCTACGGATTCGCCTGATACTGTGAGTACTCCCCTCGTTTTCTGTTTACAGCTGGTTCTTTTGTTCGTGATGGCGGTGGGCGCGCGCGAGGCTGCGATGATGATGATGATGCCCCCCGCGATGACCCCGCTATTATAGGCAACATAACTGACATCCCCCAGCTCGACATGCAAGACGGCGACACCCTCGAGGTGCACCAAGAGCAGATCGGCGGGTCTGCCTAAACCCCGCTCTCGCACAACACCACAAAATTTTCCCCCACCAAAAAAAAAGGCAGCAGCAGCGGTCGCGGGGGGCGCGAAAACGAAGACAGAACGAAATTGACATTTTATTTTGCGAGATGAGATGAGGATTTGGACTACACCATACCATCAGTTTTTATCCGTCAAGACGAGACTTTGAGCCCGTTGACGAGATGACGATGGGAGGGGTTTATTTGATATGATGGATGGTGATGGTGACGGTGGGACTGGGATTCGCTCTTTTTCCTGGGGCGGGTTCATGGCGTTTTCTATTTTGAGATTCGATCTTTTGATCTT
Source organism: Pseudogymnoascus sp. WSF 3629 (assembly GCA_001662585.1). NCBI lineage: Eukaryota > Fungi > Ascomycota > Leotiomycetes > Thelebolales > Thelebolaceae > Pseudogymnoascus > Pseudogymnoascus sp. WSF 3629. The sequence goes on from KV454732.1 coordinate 60,237, forward strand.
TGAGCGGTGATGGTGGTGGTGGGTGGATAGATATATGAGATCTGGCTGTTGCTACTTTGCTTGCTGATATGAGCGGGGGTTCTCTGATCTGCCTTGTGCTGCTTGGCCGAATTGGAGAGCTCTGCTTGTGCTTGCGAATACAGATATTCTGATCTACCTTACCTTACGTCTATGATCTATCTTGTGTGCCTGTAGATGATGACGGTGCGGTGTGTGGCTATAGTGCTATACAATTTGCCTACAACGTGATAAAACAATGGTAATAACTGTTCTATATACAACCCTCTACTCCCTCATACCACCCCACCCACATCTAATCCTCCCAAACGCTCCTCCTAGCACTCTCCCTCTCCTCCTCCTCCCTAACCTTCTCTTCCTTCTCCCTCTTTTGTTTCTTAATAACCTCCTCCCTCACCGCCCTCTCATAAGCCCTCTCCTCCTCCGTCTTCTTCGGCGCCCGAATCCCCAACGCCCCCGCGATCATCCTCCGCGCTACCGCATCCGTTTTCTCCTGCCTCTTCTCTCCTCCTAGTCGTCCCTCGCGCGCTGAAGAAGAAGGTGATGAGGGAGGGGGGGATGTGTACCCACCAAACCTATCCGCGATACTGCTCACCGCAGATGGACTAGTAGGCAGCGAGCTCGGAGGGGGGGAAATGGGCGTAGGCGGCGGGGCGGCGGGGTTGGAGGGGCGGCGGGTTAGGGCGTCGTCGTCTTCTTCTTCTTCTAAGGCACCTGAACCCGGTGCCTCATTGTCATCGTCGTCGTCTTCCCAGGAGTCGGCGAGGGGGGCCGGCGCTGGCTTTCGGGAGTTTGAAGGTGAGGATGTTGTGGTGGAGGAGGTGGAGAGGGAGAGGGCGGAGAGAGTTTTGTTTAGGTCTGCGTGGGGTTAGAACGGGGGTTTGAGGGAGGGGGGAGGGGGAGTGGCTGGGGGGGTAGGGGGAGGCGCACCTTTGGGTGTTTGTGAGGACATGGTGGCTTGGTAGATTGGTCGTGTGAGGTGTGGTTGTATATATAGATTCAGCGTTTCTTGGTAAGTTGCCCGTTCCCCGCTTCGTGAGGCTTATATGCCTAGTGGGGTCTCGAACGAAAAACAGTAGATCTAAAAGTGGAAAGAAGAGGATTAAATTAGAATTATGACGACAATATGTTTCTTATTCTAAAAAGCTTGTTTTATCTATATTGAGAAGAGGTAGTGAGGGATAGGTGGGTTGGTTGCTTGGACTGAGATCTCTGGATCTGGATCTGGATCTTGCTTTCTGCGGGGTTCAACTTTATCCAGCAGGTCCGGAATGGTGGTAGCGAGGCAATAACCTGGATGACGAGGCTGAGCGAACTACGAACACCGACGTAGTTCGTGGGCGAGGCTGAGGGGCGCCAGGGGGCAGTTTAGCACAGGTACTTGGTCGGTCAGAGTTACAGTGTTGACTGCTACTACCAAGACGTATCAGAATGTTTAAATAGTCTTTTAATAACCACTACACGTATCAGAATATTCAAATAATCTTTAACTAAGACGTACAATAAAAGGCAAATTAGAGGTCGCTGATTTTTTAGTTAAATGATTTTTAGCGGAGTCCATTTCCAGACACCTGTGGCTGTGCACCCTTGCCCAGTTGTACCTCAAAGGTACCGCAGCTATATACTCCAAATTGCCGAGGCGGAGTGATGCCTGTCTTCCTTTCTTTCTCCAACCCGGCTAGCCTTGCTAGAAAGACTCCGGTCTCTGTTCACCGTATCCTTCAAAACTTAACCAACCCTCCGCCCACCTGCTACTAGCCTGCCGCTTAAAACCGTGGCAGCGCTCGGCATCGAATAGCACGGGAGACGGATGAGATTGTGGCGAAAATTGAGGTAAGCAGGTGACAATTTAATTTACCTCCTAGCGTAGTCGCGAGGACGTAATACAAAGCGGAAATAGATCACGTGAAATTATTTAAAATAGATAGAGAATATACGAGAATTAGAGTGGCAACTAGAACTACTATATAGGTAAGAGTTTCCCCTCACCTTTCTATGTAGCTGTTATAATTAATATCTGAGAGAGTACTGAATTGTACAGCACCATACCCATATAGTGAGTGTTTAATTGTGAGGGAACTAGTCTGTCGCCACGTCCCAGAGCCGGACCGTCTTATCGTGCGATACGGACGCCACTACCTTGCCATCAGGCGAGAAGGCCACGGAACTGACCCAGTCTGTATGGCCCTTAAGCGTCTGCAGG
>KV454733.1:0-50290 GCA_001662585.1 Pseudogymnoascus sp. WSF 3629
GGGCCCTAGGGGGAGTTAGAGTCTATAACTTCACGTTAAGCTTTAAAAGCACTGCTTCTAGGTTAAAAGGCACTAGGCTAGCTTTATAGAACCTAGCCTAATAGTTTTAGGCTATTATTAACTCCTTATATGCTACTATAAAGGCTAGAAAGAACTCAACCTTTATAATATAGTTAATATAAGCCTTAATAAACGTCTTAATTTACTAACTATATGCCTGCTTTAACATACTAAAATACCTAACGTTAAGAGGCTAAGTAAGATAGGAAGAGTAAGGAGGTAATCTAAGAGTTATGATATTGTGTACCTTATAGTACTCTTAGAATTTAGCTAATTTATGACTCTTATGCCCATTAAGGACTAGCATTTAATATAGACCCCTTATGTGAGTAGTAGTATGCCTATTAAAGTGTTTTAGCCATTCTAGACCTATCTTATTATTTGTCCATCCATTCTCTATTAGTTTAATGACCTAGTTGTGTAGAAGGCTACTGTTTATATACTAGCTTATAAGGTGGTTCTTCCCTTAGATGACTAGAAACAGAGGTACACTCTAGCCTTTGCTATTAATATAGGTAATTACTATAGCCTATTCCTAATTCCCTAGCTAAACTACCTTGCCTCTACCATGTTAGTCTACCTAAGTAACAACCATTATAGGGTAGATAACACCTATTATAAAGCCCGTCTTGTTAAAGTTGTAGAAGTTAGAGTCTATAACCTTATATTTTGCCCTTATATTCTCTACTAGCTAGAACTACATACCTAGAACCTTAGGATCTTCACATAAGGCTCTCTAGAAGTCATAAACGTGATTAAAACGTGTCTTTAGGTCTAGTTGTCGTTATATAAATCAATGCACCTAGAGCTTGCTAATGCATTTCCCCCCTTATAACTTAAGGATCATATTAGCCATTTCTTCTACACTAGCTAGCTAGGGGGCAAATCCTCTAGAATCTAGATTAAGTATATTCTATATAATTACCTTCTCTTCTAGCTTAGATAATTTCAAGTAATTAGGTTAGGTTTTGTTATAAGGGGTTTAGCTAGCCATTCTATTATATAGTATTGTTTTAGAAACTCTATAAAGCTTTGCTATAAAACAACAGTTAAGGCTTTTAGATGTTTAAATAGCCTTAATAGCTAGAATGATTTAAGCTTCATTTGTATGGATTTCCATTTATAATTATTAAGATATCACGTTATAAAGTTAGTAGGTAGTATGCTAAGGAAAAACCCACAACTTAGTAATATCTATAACTTAGTAATAAACTACATTATAGAGGTTACTAGAATTACTAAATGATCTTAAGTAATATAAGTAATAACTAGATATTAGTATTACTTTATACACTAATATTTAAGGATATTAGTGTACTTACTAGGCTGTGGTTTAAGCATCTAGTGCCTCCATTCTAGCTCCTAGAATGCTAAGCCCTCTAAAGTAAATAGGTCTTTATTAGAGTTAGGTTCTTGCTTTATTCTACTTAGAGCACCTTCTATAAGAGCTGTCTTATAGTTAATATGCTTTATATTAAGGTAATACTCTTGCCTTTAATACATTTAGTAAACGTCTTTAAATTATACTCTTACTTATAGTCTTTGTATATTATCTATAGTATTTAGATATAGCTTTTTAAATACTATATGATTTATTTATAGGTTGTAAATTATAGCAATAGCTAAGTGCTTACATTACTAATTCATTATTAGAGTATAATATATATTAAGCTTTTAAAGCACAGCTCTATATGTAAGTCTAATTATAGAGCTTTTACTAAGATCTTCTTAGATTAACATAACTTTATTTATCATCTTTAAGTAAAGAGGGATAGTAAAGTTAAGGGTTAGAAATGAATTGCTTTATAGCCATCTTAATGACTTAAGGAATACTAGGAATAATCATTTAAGAGCTTTAATAATAGCCTAATCATTAGTAGTTAATAAAATATCCTTTATACTAATATTAAGCTTCTATGTAGAACACACTATAGTAATTAGTATTTAAAGCTTTATAGTAGTCTTAAGCATATAGTACATTAAATTCTAACATATAGGTATATTAAGTAATAATTAGCATAGCTTCTAACCTATAGCTTTTATCTACTTCTATAATGCATCCTTCTAAGCTCGTTAGTTCTAAAACACATAAATATGCTATTATAGCTTTTTAAGGGCTACTAATACTTCTATAGAGCTATTTATACACTATAGCATATAAGTAAGACCTTACTTATACTAGTATGCTTCTATTTCTATATCTAGACTAGCTTTTAAGCTCTTAAGAGCAGCTTAAACTATAATATTAATAATATGTGTAATACATTAGATGTCTCCTTCTTTTACTATAAATTTCTAAGGCTGTTAAATAGAAGCCTAATGCTTGCTAGCTAATTTCTTATATTCTATAAGCATTACTATATTTATAGAGGCATTATCTCATGTATAAGTAAAGACAGCACCTATTATTTCTAAGCTATCTATTATAGCTACTAATTCCTAAGTAAGATATTTACTACTATAAATTAGTTCTTAAAGGTAGATTACATTAAGTAATACATACTAATGCTACTACTTCTCATTTATCTAATGACCTATAATAGTAGCATACTCTATATAGTTCTATGTAGTTTATACATCTATCATTATAGATATCTAGCCTCTATAGGTAATATAAGACTAGAGTTTAATTTGTAATAAGCCTTAGTAATATAAGAACTACTACTATAGCTCTTAGTATAGCATTTAGGATGAGACTAATAATGTAGTTAAGCTTAAGAATTAAACTAATTAATAGAATAAATGGCTCTTAATAAGCTATAAGGAGAGGTTATTTAATATAACAAATAAGAGTAGTAACTCTTAGTATTTTACTCTACTGTTTAATGATTAAATAGGCTAGAGTTGCTAGCTTAAAAAATGATAACGTACTACTTAATAGGCTTAATGGTATATTCTTCTAACTCTTCATTATATATACTATCATTAGATGCTTCTAGGTATAGTACTTCTAAAGATTACTAGTTAACGTCTAATTTATTAGCTATAGAGTAGGTGAATATCCATAGTCTAGTTATAAGTAGGTTATCTTAACTGTTAGTAGATTACTATTAAGTATTAATTGTAAATATAATAGCTTTATAAATAGTATTAACATTATTAGTAGTAGTATCTATCCTAGAGCTAGAGGCTAGAGCTAGAGTAGTATAGGAATATAATTAATATTATATTAAATAGGGGTAGGTAGCATTAGTAAAGTAGGCTCATTATAAGTATCATAACTATTATAGCCCTTAAGTTCTAATAACAAAGAGTTACTTATTCTAAGGATATTATAGCATTAATATAGGTCTTATAATATCTAGATAATGTTAAGAAAAGAAGTCTTAGCTATAGCTTAGCTATTCTTAGTATATACCTAGGTATATACCTAGATATGCTAGATACTCTTTAAATATTAAAGGGTAGGTATATACTTAAGTATATACTTAGATACTATAGGTATATTAGTATCTATACTAAATACTACATAGAATACTCTATTTAACGATGTAATGACTAGGAGGCTACTAAAAAGGACAGCTTTTATTACTATTTTATATAGCTTACTTACCTACCTTTTAATACTCCTATACCCTAAACTTAATCACTACACACCTATTTGTGCCTTAGGTTTAAACACAACTACTAAAACATCTCATCTAGGTCATTTCCCTCATTTACCCCATCTACCTCTAGCTAACCCATCTAACCTAGCCCTTACTATCTAGGTGCCTATAAAAGCTAAAAGTAGCTATCTCCTTGTTAAACTACTAACTTAAAGGTATTTAAAGGTAAACATGTCCCTTATTTACTCTCTTTCATCTATTCATTACCATCTCTTCTCTTTCATGTCTAATTTACTTAATTCTTTACCTCTCCTATAAGCTTTTGCTTATAGTCTCTCTTTTTAGTCTTTAATAATCCTTATCTACATTTCTATTTAGTTACTTTACACCTCCCTTAACTACTCTCTTAATTCTCTTCTTACTAATTCATTTAACTCTTTATACATCTTCATCTTAACATGTTAATGACTTCTTACTCTAATGATGAATCTAATAGCTTAAGCGTTTTTAACCTTAATTCCCTTTTAGATAGTATTAATAATAATACTAATGATAAGTTATAGCTTTTTAACAACAAAGTATAACACTCTCTAGAATACTATCTTGCTAAAGTAGAAGAACTTAATGTATAGTAGCTTTAGTAATGATAATATAGCCCTAAGACCTAAGTCTAGCTTAATTAAGTAAAGTTATAGTAGGATTAGTAAGCTAATACTTAAATAACTATTAATGCTTATGCTTACTCTCTACTCCTTTAAAGGTACTGCTTCTACATTAAGAAAGACCTAGTCTAATGCTTTTGTAATGTTATAATAAGATTTCTTAAAGGCTTCTTAAGCTAGGTTTATAACTAACAACAAGGGAAAGGTAGGTAAAGACAGCTAGGCATTAAACATATAACGTTATTAGAGACATTCTAGAAGTGGTACAACCTTGTTTATAAGCTTAAGGTTAGTAAGAAGATTAACAAAATGATTATATAATAAGGGCAAGATGTAAGTTTTTCTACCTACTATGTTAGGGCTTCTGTTTATCTTTAATCTAATATAATTATAGTTAATTAAGATTATAGCTAATTAAAAGGATCTTAATAACTTAAAGTAGGAGAGTATAACTATATATGTTAAAGATCTAGCTAAATTTACCTATATGCTTCTTATGATAACATAAATGACTTTTGAAATTAGTTAGCTTTAAATTTAGCTAATTGTCTTCTCTTAACTCATAGACATTACTAGTAATTAACTAGAGACTTTAGTAGAACTCTATCTCTAGTACCTTAAACTAACCCTAATTTAAGACCCTAGTAAAGGTTGTCCCTAACTGTTTATTAAGCTTTTGCCTAAGTTTACTAAGGAGTTCCTTAGCTTAAAGGACGTGTAAGTGCTCTCTTATTAGCCATCTTAAGTTATACTAACTAGAACCTAAAGTAATAAATTTAAAATCCCTAAAATCATCTATGACCTAATGCTAGTGCTAAGTCTATATGTCTTTCTACTTAGCATGCTATTTAAGGTTTAGGCATTTAAGTCTCCTAGCATCTATTTACCTAAGAAGTTATATAGTCTAAACGTTCTATATAAGCTAAATGAGTAAGAGCTACTATTAAAGGATGGGATCCTTAACAATTTTGTCTTTTGTTAAGTAGTTTGTAAGGCAGAAGGCATTTACATTACTTATGACCTATAGCTGTCATTAGCATTAGTCTAGTACTACATTAAGATAGATAACTAGATTACTAGGTTTAAATAGGTCATAAAGCTATATATACTACGTAATAGAGTAGCTAAGGCACTAAATGAAAGTTATAAGTGTTTTCCTATAATCTTGCTATCCTTAACTAATGTAGTTCCTTTAGTATAGCTAATGTTAGTAACTCTGTTTAAAACTTAATCTTATAGTATATAAGTATTAACACCTTCCTTAAACACTACCTTAATTAGAATATTAATGTAGATGTCTAAAATTTATATTATAGACTTAAGCTATAGAAGGCCTTAATAAGGTTTACATGTTTAATAAGCTAGTTAATTAACTCCTAGTGCCCTTAGAAGCTAACTTCTATGTAATTAGCATTAGTTAATAACCTTTTATATATTATAAAATTGTCTTAGATTACAGCCTACCTATTAGGGTCTCTAGAAGGCAGCTAGAGAGAAGAGTACTATTAGAAGGTTTAAAAATGCCTTATAAGCAAGAGAGTAAGGTAGTAGTAGTTGCTACTACTTAACATCATTAATTAATATAAGAAAGAGTAGCCTATTATTAATAGTAAGTAATAACTATCTAGTAAAGTAGTTAATAAGGACGTCTAAGGTACATTAGAGTAATTAGATTATATAATGCCTAAATAACTACTTCTAATTAACGTAGTCTTAACTCTACCTAAGACGTTACTAGAAAGAGAATCTTAATGTAGGATTATAACCATTAATGCTATAATAGCATACTATGGTGTTAAGAAGGGGGTGACCTTTTATTATAGTTATACTAGTTAGCTAGTTCTACCTATCTCTATAGTTAAAGACAAAAAGCTACTATAGTCTAAGGTAGATATTATGCTTAGATGTATAATATCATTAGTTATAATGGACAAGAGGCCTACTATATGCTTTACATGTCTTAAGAACCTAAACCTAATGATTTAAGAGAGGGTTGTCTTGTTCTTAAGTCCTAGCTACCTAATAAGGCACTTTATAAGAAAGCATGTTAGAAGACTTAGAGTTAACAAGCTTATAGAGTGTTAAATCTATAACATCTAGCTTAAGCATTAGATGCATTTTTAAAGCCATATATAGAAATTTCATAGAACTGTCTTATAGTTCTATAACTAGATGAAATTACTTAGGGATATTATAGCTTCCCTTAATTAGGTAAATAGAAGGATTAATTAGATAGGGAGGAGGTAGGAGTATCTAGCATCATTATTAATATTTTTTAATCTAAGTTCCCTATTATGATCTATATTACTTAGTCTATGCCTTTAGGAAAGTAACCTTACTTTATAAAGAGGGACTTATAAGACACTAATTCACTACCTAAGAAGCCCTTAAAATGCCCTAATAAGGCCTAAAATAGTAAAAGTTAGGATAGAAGCATTTTACAAATCATCTAGATGATTCCTAAGCTAGTAAACCTAGAAGCCTAATGCTAAAAATATAAAAATAAGATAATAAATAAAGAGAATTACAAAAGATAGCACATAATCTACCTTAATTCTAAACGTAACTTCTCTAGGTTAACTACAACTTATGTTAAATATCCCTCTTTTCCTTAGGATGTGCTTCTATTTATGAGAATTATAAGGGAAAGAATAGTACTTATGTAGAAAGAATAGTAGCAAAGACTAAAAGCAATTAGAGTTACATGCCTTAAGATAGATAGAGAAGAGCTTTTAGTTAATAAGTGGATTTTTAGCCTATAGAGGCTAAGGAAGTAACTATAATTACTATAAATCATAGTGCTATAAACAAACTCTAAGCTTAATTAATTTTCGTCTATTTCTATAACCATTTAGCACTATAGAAAGGATTAGTTATAATCTATTCTATCTAACTGTTTAGCATTTTAGTAGTCCCCTTTTAGCTAGTAGCCCCCTCTAGCTAGTAGCTAGTAGATATTATATATAACCTCTCTAAGGTCCTTAATCTACATAACATTATTATGTAATGGATTTATGCTATTAACACAATGGTTGTACTATCTCATTACTAGGAAGTCTAGTGTTATAAGTCATAGCTAAGTAAATCATCTTTAATATCTTCTCTTAAAGAGTTCCCTAAGGTAAAGGAGGAATTAAGAAATCACCTATTCCTAATACTTTTGCTCTAGAGTATAAGAAATCTTAGTGTATATTTTGTATTAGTAATAGGTACCTATGTAAATTTTTAAAACTTAATAAGATAATGGACTATGTTAAGAGGCACTTAGAAAAGAGAACACTAGGAAAGTATAAATGCTCCTATCTAGTTTATAAGGCTAAAGGGCTACTTCTTAACAACATTATCCTTTTTAAAAATTACATAAAGGTGTAGCCTATAGCTAGCCACCCTTAAACATAGAGCTCCCTAAATATAAGGGCTAGGTTTAATCATTTAATTAAGGCTACTAAAAGCAAAATCAAAAAGCTAGTAGTATGTAATAATTTATAACCTACACGTATAGATGTGCTTACATGCTTATGTACTTACTTATCCTCTCTCTACCTACTCTCTTTAGTCCTTAAAATATCAAAGGGTACCTATGAAAAAAAAGGTACCTTTTTTAAAAGGTACCCTTAAAAAAGCAGGTACTGCTTTTTTATAAGCACCTTTCCTAAAAGGTGCCTAGCTTTTTATAGGCACTCTACTTATCTAAGGCACCCTTTTTAAAAGGTACCTATTATATAAAGGGTACCCTTCTTATCTAAGGCACCTTCTTTAAAAGGCATCTACTATATAGAAGGCACCCTTTATATTTAAGGTATCTTATTCTAAAGGCACCTACTATACTAAAGGCATCCTTTTATTTTAATATAGTTAATATAAACTTCACTAGCTTCTTTTTTATACTATTTATAGTTTAAAGGTACTATTATATTATTTATACTAAACCTATGCTACTTATAATAGTAGATCCCTTAGATTAACTATAAAGTGTTCTCTTAGTAGAGTTCTTCTAGGAGAGTAATTTACCTAGGAGAGTTCTTCTAGGAGAGCATTTATCCTAGGAGAGTTCTCCTAGGAGAGTTCTCCTAGGAGACTAATCTAAATGCTAGTAACAATTCATTACAAAGCAACTATAAACTAGAATTACTCTAAGGGTATACATTCCTTGTTATAGATTTATAGCCTAGAGAAGTAAAAAGTATAGAACCTAGTATAGTATAGTACTATTATAGTACTATGCCTAGTATAGTATAGTATTATTATAGTATAGTACTATTATAGTATAGTACTATTATAGTACCATGCCTACTATAGTTAAAGGGCCTTACTAATAGAGTATGCCTTAGTTGCTACTATGCTAAGAAGATAGGTTAACATAATCCTAGGCATAGACTAGGCTATAGGGTAGGTAGAGTAACTACTAGATTTACTTAGCTCTATTAATTAGCTTCTTAAATGAGTTAATAGGCTACTACATCTATAGATCTACCTAGTATAGTTCTAATAGAGCATTATAAAGTAACTACATAATCTTCTTATAATACTATAATGGGTACATGTCTAGCTCATGAATTAGATAGGATAATATATAATAGCTATAGTTAGTTCTAGATAGAAGATGTAATGTAAGGTAGAATAACCTAAGATGACCTTTAAAGGGTATACATGATTATAGGGGCAATCTATGGCACATGTCACGTGACTTAGTAACACTCTATGTTATTTATACAAATAGAATAATGCTATAAATAACATAAAGCTATAAATAACAGGATGCTATAAATAACATAAAGCTATAAATAACAGGATGCTACAAATAACATAAAGCTATAAATAACAGGATGCTATAAATAACGTAGTGCTATAAACAACAGGATGTTATAAATAACAGGATGCTACAAATAACATAGTGCTACAAACAACAGGAAGCTATAAATAACATAGCACTACAAATAACGTGGCGCTGCAAATAACATTGTGCTATAAATAGCATGATGCTATAAATAAAATAACGGCTTATTCCCAAAGGTGCAGAAGATACTATAGCACCTAAATATCACAGTGCATTATGTCACGGTCTGGCTTATGAGCTAGATAGGATGATATATGACAGCTAAGGTTGGTTCTAGATACAAGACGTAACGCGAGGAAGTAATAACCCGAGATGTGCTTTAAGGGGTATACATGATTACAGGGAGATCCATGGCACGTGGTCATGTGGTTTCGTGATAACTCCGCAATATAGGGTAGATCCGTGAATGTGGCTGCCCGTCGACTCAGTGAGAAGCCGATCAGCAGGGCTGAGCGGATCTGGCAGCTTGCCATGGCCGAAGCAAAGGCCATGAGGGAGGTTGCGGTACCGTAGAAGGCACGGTACCGTAGAAGGCACGGCACCGTAGAAGCACGGTACCATAGTAGGCACGGCACCGTAGTAGGCACGGCACCGTAGTAGGCGTAGTAGGTGTCACGATCTGGCTCATTAATAGACAAGATGATATATGATAGCTTTAGTTGAGGAAAGTGGGAACGGGCGACGTGGACGGAATTAGATGATCAGCCCGAGTAGCGCCACTCACTACTTTATCCAAAAGTTGTGGACCTGGTTCCTGATGGCCGCGCGGGACCACCCATTTATCCATCAAGGTGGTTCTGATGGCACACTACAGAGTACGTACTACGCCGATCGTCTAACGTCCGTCCACACGTAGCGAGAAACCAACCGTGCTGAGAAAAATACTAGGTACTTTGACTTCAAGCGTCTCAAAATCTGTACACTATCAATATCCCCTATATTTTTGCATAACTCGTGTTTTATAGCTACTCCTGAACACTCCAGACCCCTCCCTCTAGGAAATTATATTTGCACTGTTGCCCTCGTGCCTGATTTGCAAAGGGTCTGCTTTTATAGCGAAACAGAGTTCCTCTACCATAGCTCCACCACTAAGCTCTTACTAATCCCAAAACATATAAAGGGACTGTACCTGAGCTCTAAGGTCTCACAACCATGTAGGAAAGCGTCATTAGCCATGTGGCTGGTGTATGTACTTAGTTGCCATAGAAATCAATACCTCTCGAGTCAAAGCGACTAACGATTTTTGGTTAGTGTATATGTAAACTCGCTCATGTCATCATCCGGCGAGGCTGTGGCTGATTAGAACCGTAGCCAACGCCAACTTGCCCCATGTGTGCGTGGCCTTAGCATCTCAGCGAGAAAACACTCAGTCAGCGCCAATGTCTAACTAATCCTACTAAAAGTACTGTACTCGAAAGGATTACAGCACCCGATTATTATTGATCCTAGCTCTACTCCCCCCTAACCAACCACGCAGCCACTTAGAGACTGTTTCTCAGAGTTCCCAGCGGAAACCACATGAAGGTGGGAGCTCGTCATCCGCTAATCCTTTAGAAATGCCACTACTTGATTTAGTGAACGAATTATTATTGTGCATATCAGAAAATCTACAATCAGAGAGAGACATCAATGCTTTTAGTCAAACGAATTGCCGCCTACACAATGTCCTCTATACTTATCTTTATCGTCACAACGTACAACAACTTGGAAGTTCAGGGTTACGGTAGGCTACACAACATGGGCAAGAGGCGACGGCCAAAAAGTTTCTAGAAGAAGGAGGTGATATTCAAGAGAACGAATCGCATCTTCCGCTGCTATTGACGGCTGCACTGAACGGGCACGAGGCTGTTCTTAAGCTGCTACTTAATACAGGCAAGGCCAATGCCGACTCGAAGGACAAAGATGGTCGGACGGCACTGTCATGGGCTGCAGGAAACGGGCACGAGGCCATCGTCAGGCTACTGCTCGATACAGGCAAGGTTGATGCCGACTCGAAGGACAAAGATGGCTGGACGCCGCTATACTAGGCTGCACAGTACGGGCACAAGGCCGTCGTCATGCTACTGCTCGATACAGGCAAGGTCGATGCCGACTCTAAGGACAGAGATGACTAGACGCCACTGTCATGGGCTGTATTGAACGGGCACGAGGCCGTCGTCAAGCTACTGCTCAATACAGGCAAGGTCGATGCTGAATCGAAGAACGAAGTTGACTATACGCTGCTATACTGGGCTGCAGGAAAGGGACACGAGGCCGTCGTCAAGCTACTGCTTGATACAGGCAAGGTCGATGCCGACTTGAAGGACTGGGCTGGCCGGACGCCACTATTACGGGCTGCACTGAACGGGAAAGAGGCCGTCGTCAAACTACTGCTCGATACAGGCAAGGTCGATGCCGACTCCAAGAACAAAAATGGTCGGACGCCACTGTCATAGGCTGCACTGAACGGGCACGAGGCTGTCGTCAAGCTGCTGCTCAATACAGGCAAGGCCGATGCTAACTCGAAGGATAAAGATGGTCAGATGCCGCTGACATGGGCTGCGGAAATGGGGCGCAACGCAGTTGTGAAGCAGCTTGAGTGGCACAAATAAAATAATAGCAGGCACGGTACTGTAGTAGGCACGGTACTGTAATAGTACTGTACCATAGTAGTACTGTACTGTAGTAGGCAGGGTACTGTAATAGTACTGTACCGTAATAGTACTGTAACGTGCATCCCTGTATCGAGAGATGCACCCCGTGACGAGACAAACTATTGGTACTTTGGATTCAATTGATTATAATATAGGCTTATATTTCTTTAATTGACCCAATAGACAAATGAACCGCTAACACAAAATGCCAATGATCTAATATACAAAAAAAATCTCAATCCAAACTCCATCCCCCACATCACGACCAGGTTATGATCGTCCCCCCCTTTCTAAAGTTTCATCTCTCTTCCAAAAAAAAAAAAAAAAAAAAACATAGCAACGCGCTATATAGTCTGTAAAGTGGGTATGTAAAAAAAAAAAAAAGGTGTCTACACCGCGTTATAAAAAATCCGCCCAACGCACCCACCCCCTCCTCCTCCATTGGCGGTGGGTGGGTGGCGCAAAGTGCCGCGGGGGGAAACCGCAGGGCAACTTCGCAGGGTATTTTTGTGGTAATATAAATAGATAGATACAGCGGCGCCCTTCGCGTCGCGTCACTTTTTCACAAGCCGGCAACAATCGTCACCTCCGACTCTGCACCGGGGTAACAGTGTGATGACTACTCTCCAACCTCGTCAGCATCGCCGCAGACGTAAGATCACCACTCTGCTCGAAGCTGGGCCTCAACTGATCCATCGACGCGCGAATGCGATCATACGACGGCCTCGGGCGATCCATCGACATCCGTGGCGCCATAGGCGGCTCGAGGCTCTGGCGATGGTGATGCGTGAAGTCGGTGGCGTTGCTGCCGACGAGGCTGCGGCCGGTCTGGGTGACGGTGGTGGGGGCAACTGAGGGTGGATAAATTGGCCTTTGGTCTTCGCTCGGGTAGTGGGAGTGCTTACTCGGCTTTGCGAAACCTGACGAAGCTGTGGAGGAGCCCTTGGACGCGTCTCCGTTCTTGCCGTCGTTGCCGGCGCCGGCGGGGTCGAGGTGAGCAAACTTGCCTTGGAGGACTTGCTCACGGATGACGTCGACGTCGTAGGGGAAGTAGGCCTTTTGAATAAATTTGATGCAGAAGCGCGGCATGAGGGAGATGACGACGGAGAGAGCGGTGGCGGCCCAGAAGGTGGCTTGGCCGAAGATTTGGGGCGCGGCTTCGTAGAAGAAGGAGGCTGAGGTGAAGGCCGAGTAGACGCCTGTCCAGAAGAAGATTAATAGGATACTAATCACCACGATGAGACCCATCAGCCAGTCCCAGCGGTAGCTGTTCATGAGGATGTAGATGTTGATGACGACGACGGCGGCTGACCCGACGTACACGCCGAATCGGTCTTTGTCATCGAGGACCAGGCCGTTGTCAGTAACAACGTTGCCACCGCGGAACTGGAGATATGCCATGAAGAAGCACACAACTGATCCGAAGAAGCCGTCAAGCATATACAGCCTGGAGCTCGATTAGTAAAGATCGTACATAATTGCACGGGGGAATACTTACCAGAATTTCCTCTGAGTCCATTCCTTGCGCTCGATACCACGTCGGTAGAGCTGCGGCACCTCTAGCGAAACCTTGTCACTGACATCCTGGTCCAGCACACCCATCAAAATGACAGCCAGGGAAGTGAAGGCCAAGTTGAAGAGCGTGATGTACGTGATGTGGTACAAGTAGCTGATGTCGAAGTCGCAAAAGATCTGGTACCAGAACAGCGACAACGTCCACACAATATTCTTGTAGAAGAAATTCGCAATCATCTCGCCCAATCTGCGGTACGACCAGCGGCCGTGGACGAGGACAAGCCTCTGCAAGTAACGGAATTGCCCAATGGCGTAATCAGACGACATGACGGCCTGACGACCCTCCTCTCCTGCAATACCAACGCCAATATCGGCTTTCTGGATCATAGCAACATCGTTGGCTCCGTCTCCAATAGACAGCGTGATGACATCCAGCCCGACCTTGACCATGGAGACGACAGCGGCTTTCTGCGCGGGACTGACACGGCAGCAGAGAACCGACTTGCACTGCTTACAGAGAAGCAGGAATTTCTGTCGTAGTTGATCATCCAGGACGAGCTTGAGGGAGTCTCCATCGATGACAATGGCGTGCGTCGGCGCCGGCGGCTCGTGGTTCTTCTTGGCGGCCTTGAGTTCTGCGTCAGATCCAGTAATACCGAACGACGCGAGGTGTTTATCAAGCTCCGCCTCAGCCGTAGACAACAGGTCGTCCTCGAACTTGAACACGATAAGCTCCATGTCGTTGTTCAGGAGGTTACACGAAAATCCAATATTGATGGCAGTCTCGACCTTGTCGCCCGTGAGGACCCAGAGCTTGATACCCGCATTGGCAAGGAGTGTAATGGTATCCGGCACACCTTCCTGCAGACGATCTTCGATAGCAGTGCCTCCCAGCAGTGTCAGATCGCGCTCTATCGAGTCGGCCACAGCCTCCATCTTGTCCTCGCGGTTCTGGATCGCAAACGATGCCATCTCGTACTGCTGGTTCCAATCCTTGTATTCCGCAGGGTCGAGCTCCCTCTCTGCAATACACAGAGTCCTCAACCCCTCTCTCGCAAACATCTCTAGGTGTTCTGCCGTCTCCCTGCGCAGCTCCGGTTGCTCTCCGCGCTTCAGACGGGAGTATATCATACTATCTGCGCCCTTGCAGAAGAGAACGATCTTTCCGTCTGGCATCTCGATAATAGCGCTCATACGTTTACGCGTAGAGTTGAACTCCAGAGTGTTCAGGATCTTGTATGACCTCTCCTCTCCCTGGACATTCAGACGAATTCCATCCATCGAATTCCCAAGAACTGTGTACCCAACATCTCTCGCTGTAGCAACCAGGGCCGCCTCATCAGGTGACTGGGCCTTGAACTCGATCCGGGGCGGATCTCCAGGTGTGGTCTCGGAGATGACGGTATGGCAGAGGGCAAGAGCGAGCATGAATTTCTCGCAAGCCAGCTGTTGTTCACGAGTAGACTCGCCAGCCAGATCGGTGACGAAATCAGGGGCAATAAAGGTCAGGTCATCGTCGTGCAGGTACGGGTTGTCGTGTAGCTTGCGGAGATCTGCCAACATCCGTGTGCGTGCGTCGGCGATTTCTCGACGTACCCTCTCGGACTCCTTCTCAACATCGATACCCTGCCTCTTCTGCATGCCGGCCTGGGCTTCGGTGTACGCCTCTCCGTAGGGGTGACCATTGATAGTAGCTTTCTTGAACTCCATCACGTTCTGGGTCAGCGTACCCGTCTTGTCGGAAAAGATGTATTCGATTTGTCCGAGGTCGTCGGAAATATTCCAAGACTTCGGAGTACAAGGATAGTCGAGTCTCTCGTAATACATATCCATGTCGCTGTAAATGAAGAACGCTTGTAGCGTCTTGATTATTTCCAGCGAGATGTAAAGGGAAATAGGTACCAAATTCTGGAAATGGATGAGCGCGGCAAAGAAAGTTATGAATCCGTTCATGCCGGGCGAACCGCCAATGGAGCCGAATTCGAAATGCTTGATGCTCGTCCCTTCCTTGCTGAACGCCACGCCCTCAACCAAGGCTGCAATCAAGCACATAAAGCACAGGATGCCGAAATTGTATACGGCGTTCCAGTTCAGCTCACGCGCGATGCGAGAGCGCTTGCTAGGTGTAGCCCCAGAATTGATCATGATCTTGGTGTCGAAACCAGTAAACACCACCACAGCGAGGGCCCATTCCGTATTCCTCAGGTTGCAGCCTCGAAGCAGCATATTGTTTATTCCAATCGGCTCGACCATAGGCTGGCCCTCAGCATTCGGGTCCTTCTCGTTGTATTGTGTCCAGCGCGCCGCAGCGCTGTACTCGTACAGGTTGGCATGCGGCGGCTCGCTCTCGATGACGAATTCCGTTCTCTCGCAGTCGCGGGCGTGCCGGATCTGCTTCCCGCTCTGGAGAGCGTGTCTGACCTTCAAATTTGTCTCGCCGTCGAGGTTCTTGGTCTCGACGTAACAAGCGCCATCCGGATCCGAAGTCGAAATGATAACCACGTCGGCGGGTAATTGATCGTCATTGTAGATACGGACAAAGTCACCGACCTGAACGTTCTTCCAGTAATCCTTATGGAAGCGGGCCTTGCCTGCAGCTGGTGTGTTGGGGTTCATCAGGCTGCCGAAGTTCTTCCTCTGCGGTGGAGTCTGCCCCTCAAATGACAATGCGGAGATTGGTCGCTCATCATCGGTAGGAGGAGCCAGCCCTGCCTTCTGGGGTGTAGGAGATGGAACTGGCGTCATCTGGATATCTTCACCCGCATCGGCATATGATGTGCGCTTGCTATGTGTCGGGTAGGTAGATGCTCTTCTCGTCGCAATAGTATCGAACGACCCCCTCGTCACATTCGGCACGTCTTCTTCATCTGCTGCCTTCTTTTTCGCCCACAGCGCTGATGTCGCCTTCCACGCAACCGCCATGAATCGGGTCGTGGCCTTCTTGACCCTCCTCCATAGCGACACTTCGTCGGCGTCCACATTGACATTATTCCATCCGATCAGGCGGTGGACAGCCGAGTTGTTCAATTCATCGTCGAGGTTCGACCGCCTGTAATCTTCGATTCCGTCCTTGATCGACGTGACGCACACAATGAAAATCAGGGGCGCTGCGTTGAGTCCCGGATCCGTTGCGCCGAAGATGGTAAAAATCTGCCTTGCTTAGTTGAGAGTCAAAAAGACACTCGTCGTGTAAAACTTGCCGTTAGAATAACGACGATGAGAAAGTACACATTCGCAATATTGTGAAATTGTAGCCAAATATTCTTCGGCAGGAAACTCAGCGGCGTATATTTCGCCGTCCGAATCTTATTCCTCGGATACGTCGTCTTTGGCGATCCGTCCTCGTCCAGCGCATCCTGCGCCAGCGGGATGTTGAAGTGCACCTTCCTCTGACCCTCGCCCTCCCCCTGTGTCTCGCCCTCGGGGTCCTCTGTTATATCGCCCGTCTCCCCACCACCCAGGGACTCGCTCCCGCCAGATTCCCATTTCTTCTCCATCCGCGAGGGCCGGCGGTTCAGGCGGTCCAGAATGGACATCCGCGTGCGATTCGCGTTCTTCCCCTTCTTGTGCTGCGTCGCCCATCTCAATCTCTTCGTGGGTACGGGGGCCAGCAGCGCGGGCTCGGGCTCAGCAGCCAGCGCGGCATCGTTGTCGGCGACGGCGTCGGTGGCCATGGTGGGTGGTTGGCGACGTCGGGTACCGGGGCAACGATTTCTCGTCGTCGTCGTCGAGCGTCGTCGTCGAGAAGTGGTCGCGAAGGAGAGATGGACAGCGAGACCGTTATGGAGCGTCAGCCGAAGAGCATTCGGTCAGCCGTGGATCTACTCCGTACTTACTCTCTCTGGCATTGAGGCGAGATGATTCGCGACGCCGGAACAGCCGGGGCAGGGCGCGTTTGTCAGCGCCACGATTTGGCACTATAGAGTTACATACAGTACATAATCCCGTTTATAATACGAGTCGAGTACACAATTTCTGCTTAAATTACTCGTACAGGACGGTATAATTGCACGCTGGACCGTTCGTGGACTGGACTAAACCCTTTTTCTTTGATTTGACTGGGGATCACTGGGCCGTGCACGCCGCCACAGCCTTAGACTATAGTAGGTTTTCGTCTTTAACTATAGAGACTAGTAGCTAGCTAACTAGCATAACTATAATAGAAGGTTACCCCTTCCTTAACACTATAGTATGCTATTATAGCATTAATGACTATAATTCTACGTTAACATTCTTTTTCTAGTAACATCTTAGGTAATGTTAAAACTACGTTAACTAGAAGTAGTTATTTAGGTGTTATATGTTCTAATTACTCTAGTATACCTTAGATGTCCTTATTAACTACTTTACTAGATAGCTATTACTTACTATTAATAATAGGCTACTCTTTCTTATATTAATTAATAATGTTAAGTAGTAGTAACTACTACTACCTTACTCTCTTACTCTTAAGGCATTTTTAAACCTTCTAATAGTATACCTCTTTCTAGCTACCTTCTAGAGACCCTAATAGGTAGGCTATAATCTAAGATAATTTTATAATATATAGAAGGTTATTAACTAATGCTAATTATATAGA
Organism: Pseudogymnoascus sp. WSF 3629; assembly: GCA_001662585.1. Taxonomy (NCBI): domain Eukaryota; kingdom Fungi; phylum Ascomycota; class Leotiomycetes; order Thelebolales; family Thelebolaceae; genus Pseudogymnoascus; species Pseudogymnoascus sp. WSF 3629. The sequence continues at coordinate 17,835 of KV454733.1, forward strand.
AGTTAGCTTCTAGGGGTACTAAGGGTTAATTAACTAGCTTATTAAACATATAAACCTTATTAAGGTCTTTTATAACTTAAGTCTATAATATATACTTTAGACATCTACATTAATATTCTAATTAAGATAGTGTTTAAAGAAGGTATTAATACTTATATATGTTCTAGCCTAACTGTGAACTAAGCTAGTTTATAAACTAGCTAGCCTAACTATGAATTTTGAAGTTTGTAGCTAGGCTAGCTAGTTTGTAAACTAGCTAGCCTAACCACAAATTCATTAATCTATATGCCTATATAATATTGCCTACTATGTCTACCTATGCTTGCTTCTAACAAGGTCTCTTAACTAAAGCTATTTTAGTCTAAATAGCTAGACCTAATAAGTTGCTATAGTTATAGTCATCATTATAATAGTATATACTATACTACTTAGCTTCCTTATAACAACAGCACCTCTTTGTACTATACTGCCCTTTGTACTAATATAATATTCTAACCTATGTACTTATAGAAGCTTCTCTAGCTATAAGCACTAACGTTACTTGCTTTATAGAAGTAGAAATATTAATTTTAGACCATAGAGCTTACTCTATAGCACTAAGCAACTTTGTTAGTATAAGCTGTTATATAATACTAGAGAGAGTAAGAACCTAGTATCTATAAGAGTATAGTTCCTCTAAAATGCATACAAATAGCCTCTTATTATTAGTAGAGGTTCTATCCTCCCTTAGAACCTTTAAGGAGACTATATCTCCTATATTAAAGTACTAGATATTATGCTTCTTAGTATACTTGCATACTATATAAGCCCTAGCTTTTTAGGTAGCTTTTTCTACCTATTAAATTATAGGGTTAGGAATAGGCTAAAGCTTAGTCCTAGGCTAAGCTAGCACCTAAGCCTAGCTCTTATGCTAGAGCTTAGGCTTAGACTTAGAGCTAGGCTTAGAATTAAGTCCTAAGCCTAAGAACTTAATTCTAATCTCTAGCTCTACCTAGAATTAAGCTCTTGCCTAAGCTCTAGGCTAAGAACTAAGCTTAAGCTCTAGCTTAAGCTTTAGCTTAGAGCTAGGCTTAGAATTAAGCTTAGAGCCTAAGAGCTTAAGCTTAGCTTAGTGCTAGGTTTAAGCCTAAGCTTAAGCTTAGGCTCTAGCTCTAAGCTTATAATTAAGCTCTAGCTATAGCTTATCCTTACCCTTAGAGCTTAGCTTATATAATATTTAGAGCTATAGGTTAATTAGAGCTTCTAGCTCTAGCTACTTAAGCTTACTCTTAAGAATAAGAGCAAGTGTTCTATCTTCCTACTTAACTCTAATAGTAAGGTCTTTACATGCCTAGCTATTAAGCTAGTTAATATAAGAAGTATGCTCTTAGAATAATAGCTCTATAGGTGTACACCTTATTATAGAATGCTTTTGTGTATTTATTATAAGTATGATTTTAAGTAGCCTATCTACCTATTCTATTAATCTATGGTCCATTTTCCATGCTATTATCTTATTCTTAATAACCTTATTTACTTGCTCTATTAAGCCTTAAGTTTAAGGTAACTATAGTGCTTCATTTATAACTTGAATTCTATACTTCTATAGTAGAATAAGTAGGGCTCCCTTAAATTCCTTCTTATTATCTACTTACATAATCTTAGGAGGTAGGAACACTATAATGAAGAGAGTAAAGACATCTATAATTAGCTTTACATGCTTGCTCTTTAGTGGATATAGTTAAGTATATTTTAAGAAGTGATCTTTAATATGTAATATTTACTTAAACTGTCTAGATAGCTCATGCCTTATATTAATAAGGTTAATTTATACCCTTTCCTATGCTTAGCTAGTAATAATAGACACTAATGGAGCTTTAGTTACACTTAGCTAGTTTAGAGCATAATTCTTATAATGCTTAAGAATAAACTTAACATCCTTATGCTTAATTCTATAGTACTATTGCTTAATAGCAAGCCATACCATATTATAGCTAACATGTAGAAGTTAAAGATGCTCTTAGGTAATAATATTAAAAGCCTTTAATTATAAGACTACATATCTTAGACTTTAATGCTTACTATCCCTCTATTAATAGAGCTTATTATTAATTAGCTCATAGTGTAGTTATATATAGTACTTTAAGTTAAAGCCTTCTCTATCCTCTAGCTTTAATAATAGGTTGCTAAGGATAACGTGCATGCATTACCACCTCTTATGTAAGAGTTGCTTATGGTTATAATAGGTGTTACTACTAATAAACGCTTTAAATGCTCTATGTACATCACTTAGAAATGGGTTAATAGACCTAATAGTAGCTATATTTATAGTTATGTATAAAGTAACGTGTTATAAGGCCTATAATATTTACTATTTACCCTACTATATAGTTAGGCTACAATTTATAGTTAGGCTATAATTTATAGTTAGGCTATAATTCATGGTTAGGCTAGCTAGTTCATGAACTAGCTAGCCTAGCTATAAACTCTAAAATTTGTAGTTAGGCTAGCTAGTTTGTAAACTAGCTTAGTTCATAGTTAGGCTAGAACATATACTATAAGATTAAGATTTTAAATAGAGTTACTAACATTAGCTATACTAAAAAGAACTACATTAGTTAGAGATAGTAAGATCTTAGGATAATACTTATAACTTTCATTTAGTTACTCTATTATATAGCACATATAGCTTTATAACCTATTTAAATCTAGTAATCTAGCTACTTATCTTTATATAGTACTAGACTAATGCTAATAATAGCTATAAGTCATAAGTAATATAAATGCCTTCTACCTTATAAACTACTTAATAAAAGACAAAATTATTAAGAATCTTATCCTTTAATAGTAGCTCTTACTCATTTATCTTCTATAAAATGTTTAGACTATATAGCTTCTTAGGTAAATTAATACTTAGAGACTTAAAGGCTTATACTTTAAATAGTATACTAAGTAGGAATACATATAGACTTAGTACTAGCATTAGGTTATAGATGATTTTAGGGATTTTAAATTTATTACTTTATGTTCTAGTTAATATAATATATATTATAACTTAAGATAGTTAACTAGAGAGTACTTATATGTCCTTTAAGCTAAGAAACCCCTTAGTAAACTTAGGTAAGAGCTTAATAAATAGTTAGGAATGACCTTTACTAGAATCTTAAATTAGGGTTAGTTTAAGGTATTAGAGATAAAGTTCTACTAAAGCCTCTAGTTAATTACTAGTAATACCTATAAGCTAAGAGAAAAGAATCTACTAAATTTAAAGCTAACTAATTTTAAAAGTCATTTATGTTATTATAAGAAGCATGTAGGTAAATTTAGCTAGATCTTTAGTATATATAGTTATACTTTTCTACTTTAAGTTATTAAGGCCCTTTTTATTAGCTATAATCTTAATTAACTATAATTATATTAGATTTAAAGGTAGATAGAAGACTAATATAGTAGGTAGAAAAACTTATATCTTACCCTTATTATATAATCATTTCATTAATCTTCTTATTAACCTTAAGCTTATATATAAAGTTATACTACTTCTAGAATGTCTCTAATAATGTTATATATTTAATGCCTAGCTATCTCTACTTACCTTTCCCTTGTTACTAGTTATAAACCTAGCTTAAGAAGCCTTTTAGGAAATTTATTATAACATTATAAAAGCATTATACTAGGTCTTTCTTAATGTAGAAGCAGTATCTTTAGAGTAGAGAGTAAGCATAAGCATTAATAGTTATCTAAGTATTAGCTTACTAATTCTACTATAACTTTACTTAATTAAGCTAGACTTAGGTCTTAGGACTATACTATTATTACTAAAGCTACTATACATTAAGTCCTTCTACTTTAATAAGATAGTATTCTAGAGGTATTATACTTTATTATTAAAAAGCTATAACTTATTATTAGTATTATCATTAATACTATCTAAGAGAGAATTAACGTTAAAAATGCTTAAGCTATTAGATTTATCATTAGAGTAGGAAGTTATTAGCATGTTAAGATAGAGACATGTAGAGAGTTAATTAGATTAGTAAGAAGAGAATTAAGAGAGTAATTAAGGGAGGTATAAAGTAACTAAATAGAAATGTAGACAAGGGGAATTAAATATTAAAATAGTAACTATAAGTAAAAGCTTATAAGAAGAGTAAAGCATTAAATGAATTAAAATGAGAAAGAGAAGGAATAAATGGTAATAAATAGATAAAAGAGAGCAAATAAGGGACATGTTGCCTTTAAATACCTTTAAGTTTATAGTTTAACAAGGAGATAGCCACTTTTAGCTTTTATAAGCACCTAGATAGTAAGGGCTAGGTAGAATGGGTTAGCTAGAGGTTAGATAGAGTTAATAAGGTAAATGATGTAAATGAGCTATTTTAGGAGTTATATATAAACCTAAGGCATAAATTAGTATATAGTAATTAATTTTAGGATATAGAAGTATTAAAAAGTAGATAAGTAGGCTATATAAAATAATACTAAAGACTACTCTTTTTAATAGCCTCCTAGCTATTACATTATTAAATAGAGTAATATATATAATAAAGGCTTTAATAAAGACTTTAAGTTCTTAACTATATATTTATTTTAGGATACTATAATACCTAACATTAAGAGGTTAGGTAAGATGTAAAGAATGTATAGAGAGATAAAGAGTAATAATATTATTCTTCTTATAATACTTCTTAAATTAGGTAGAGACATAGCTCTTATAGCTATCTAAGATAATTATCTACTAGACTCCTTACATTTAAATGTATATATATTAATAAAAGTACTTTATCTAGTCTAGAGCTATATTATTATTTATCTAGCTATTAGGTAAAGTCTTAATAACCTAAGTAAGTAGAAGGCTATACTTTATATACTAAGATATAAAGTAATGCTTACCTTATATAATTAAGTATAAGAGTACTATAAAGCTATTTATACTTATACATTTAATTACTATTACCTATTCCTAATTACCTACCTAAAGCTACTTTACTTAGCTCTTTTATTCTAAGCTTATAATAATTATATTCTTATAAATAACACCTATTATAAAGCCTATCTTATTAAAGTTATAAAAGTTATAATCTTAGATACTATACTTAGTATATATATTAGCTATAAGCTAAAACTAGTCTTTAATTAACTTAGGATCTTTATAAAGAGTTTACTAGAAGTTATATATATAAGAGAAACATATCTTAAGCTTTAGTTAGTCTTAGATAAAGTAGTAGAGCTAGTTCTTACTAATAGCTATTATATAACATATCTTATAAAGGAGATTAGTTATATCTTATACATTATTAATCTAAGGTAGAAATCCTTATAAATCTAGGTTAAGGATATATTTTATAAGCTCTTTCTCTTTAATTAGAGTTAATAGATGTTATTTATTATATCTACTAGCTTATAGTTAAATCTTATATATATAATATATAAGTATTATATATAAAACCTTATAAAGCTATATAGCTTATTAAATAGTTAGTTTTTAGTATAATTTAGTAGCTTAGATAGCTAATAAGACTTAGGCTTTATTAACTTTATAAGGTATGATTTTATTATAGTATAGTAAACTAATTAAGTTAAGAAGTTATAATGTAGTTAGAAATTATCTTACTTAGTAGAATGTCTTACTTAGTAGTAAACCATGTTATAAGAATTTTTATACTTTATCTTTCTAACTTTTATATTTAAATAACATATATATATAATAAGTAGTATATCTAAGTAAGTAGTATACTTTATTATACTCTATTTATATAATAGTATATAATTATATAACTATAATAAAAATTAATTAAAGCTCTTTAGGATCCTCTTTAAAAGAGGTCTTTATTATAATCTAATATATCTAATGTATATGTATAGTAAGTAACGTAACATAGTAAGTAATGTACTTTTAACTAACTAGTTATACTTTATATAAATCAATTTAACCATAATGCCTTAAATTAATTAAAACTACTTAGAATCCTCATCTTTAGACTTATCCTAAACTACTTAATAAGTTTGTAAATTATGGCTAGTATTACTATAGGTGTTATAGCACTAAGTACATAGCTAAGCCCCCTCTATACAACTAACCTCCTTATGTGTATTTCCCTTCCTAGCATTAACTATACCCTTCTCTAGCTAAATTACCTTAGCTTTAGGTGTAGAAAGTGATCCTCTAAGCTATAGGTGACTTTTTTTAGCCCTTTAATGCTTACTTAGTATCTCATTTACTATATAAAGCCCCTAGTTCTTAGCTTTAAGAAGTACTAGTTTATGTACTAGTTTTAAGATACCTTTAGCCTATATATTAACTACTTTATATAAGTAAGTTATAGAGCTATTTTAATGGCTAGTAATCCTAGATTTTAAGATAGTAGAGCCTTATATAGCCTTAATTACTATAGTTAGTGTTTTTAGATCCTAGGAGATAGTACTTCCTAGCTAAGAGTTTAATGGCATAGGTGTTCTAGGCTTAAAATCTAGGTAAGAAATTACTACTTTAGGGTTATATAGAACTAGGCTAGTTGCTTAAAAGCAAAAAAAGCCTATTTAAAGGTAGGAAAGAAGTTATCCTTAGTAATGTAAGTTATATACCTCTATATTATCTACTTAATTACCTTGCTATATAAAGCCTTTAATAGGCTAAAACAGCCTACATTAAGAGGCTAGAGGATATGAGATGAATAGGGAGGCATATAAAGTAGAATAATGTTGTTAAGCTTATAGAAATCATTAAATTTAGTAGCCTAGTAGCTATTATGGCCATTAAGGATAAGGAGCCTATATCTACTAGTTATATAAGGCTTAGTATGCTCCTTAAAGTAATTTAACTAATCTAAGCCTATTTCATTTATAGTCTAGCCATTTTTGCTTAGGTAAATCCTCTAGGTAGATGGAAATTAGCCATTAGTATACTAGGAGAGAAGGTGATATTTGCCCTTAATGATAATATATAGTAGCATTAACTAGCCATCTACATATATGCCTTAGATTACTAAAACCTATTCCTAATTACTAGGCTGCTTTATATAAGGCCTACTATGTAGATTAGAGGTTATTATGACCTTAGCATGTAAAAGCATCCCTATTAAAAACCTAGTCTTATTAAAGTTGTAGATATCTATGTTAATAATGCTATATTTTATAATTATGTTCTATATAAGTATAAACTAAGCTTATATAATCTTAGGATCTTTAGTTAGAGCTCTCTAATAGTTGATTTAACGTTAAAAACACATAGAGAGAGCTAGTTAGCATTATATAAAGTTCTCTACCTATTATAGTCTAATATACGTCACGTTATGTACCCTAAGGAGGCAATTAGCCATATCTTGTATATCTTTAAGCTATGGTGGAAATCCTTACTTAACTAGGTTAATAATCTAATTAAGAATCATGTTTTCTTTAAGATTAGTTAATTTCCTTATGTTTATAGGTATATTACGTTAATGTAGTCTACTAGTACATTAGTAGTAGAGCATTAATTTAAGGATGTTATAGATGTCTATAGTAGCTTATATAGTAAGTTTAGGGTTGTTTTTAAGAGCTTTAATAGCTATAATAATATAGGTTTCTTTTAAAGAAGATTTCATTTTTATAGGTAGAGGAAAGTAGTTATAAAGTTAGTAGTAGTAGATTTAGTAGAAAGTGCATTACTTACTATGTTACATTACTTACTATACATGTACATTATACATTATGCTTAGTTCTACTATACTTGTTATAGTAATATACATAGGTTTCTTCTCTTAGTTTCTAACTACTACTTATCCTTATTTCCTACTCTACCTACTATATAACATTTTACTTATTCTATAGCTTCTATACTCCTTATTAACTAAGTAATCCTTTTTATTATAGTTATATTTTCCTAGCTCTTCTATACTTACTTAGTACTTTATTTACCTATTAGAGGTTCTAGTTCTTTACTTTTAATAATACTAATTAATGTATTATTTATAATGTACCCTTTATAAACTAGTTAATAATAGTATAGATTAAAGTTAAAGAGCTATTTTAATAGTATAAAATCTATGTTTTAATAAATATAAACTATAATATAGCTTTAATTAAGTTGTTAGGTATCTAAGAAACCTAAGGTTAAGTAGTACCTAGGTAGGAGCTTAGAGGTATTAGTATCTTTAACTTAAGGTTAACTATAGAGATTACTCTATTTAGGTTAAATAAAAGAAGTCTAGTACCTTAGAAGCCTTCTTAAATGTTACTTTCTATTATTATAATGTTAAATGTAGTATAGAAAGTAAGAAAGAAGTTATCCTTAGTAATGTAAGAAATATAAGCCTATATTATATCTTTAATTTACTAACTATAAGCCTTCTTTAATAGGCTAAAACACCTAACGTTAAGTAGCTAGAGTATATAAGAAGAGTATATAAGCATATAAAGAGTTATAATGTTATGTTCTTTATAATACTCTTTAAACTTATTTAAGTAGTAGCTTTTATAACTATTAAAGATTAACAAGTAATAACATGATTTATGGGCATGTAGACTATATAGGCTTATAGACTACTTTCTAACTATGTTATAACCTCTTAAATCTTCTACATAATAACTTTATAATAACAACATGCCTTTATAATCTAAAGAAGCTAATATTCTTCTTGTAATTAAAGCAATCTATATAGACTTATAGCTATCTATCTAACATGCTACATAGTTATATAATGTACTAAGGACTACTCTCCTTACCTAAATGAATAGCTAAACTCTAGTGCTTAAGAAATAGAATGCTTAATACATTTTGACCTAGACTAAAGAGGAGACCCTTATATGATATATACTTAACCTTAATTTATAAGGATTTCCCCCCTAGCTTAAGTATGTTTAAGATATAGCAAATCTCCTTCTTATAGCATGTTATATAAAGTCTATTAGTAAGTAATAGCCATACACCTTTGTATAATGCCACCCTAAGCTTAAGACATGTAAATCATGTGTATATAACTTCTAGTAAGCCCTCTATAAAGACCCTAACCTTATAAACACATAGTTCTAGCTAGTAGCTAACATGTATATAAAGTGTGTAATTTAAGATGTAGACTTCTACAACTTTAACAAGATAGGCTTTATAATGGGGGTTATTTATAGTAATATAGTTATTATACATGTAGATTAACGTGGCTAAAGCAAGTAGCTCTAGCCTAGTAATTACAAATAAGCCATAGTAATTAAGTACATAAGTAGTAAAGGTGTTATAGTACTACTATTCCTAATTATATAAGGTGTTAACTACCTTATGTTATAGTATACTAAGTATAGCCTACCTTATACATAGGCTATTAAGACCTTACTAAATGGCTAGACTAATAATAATATAGCCTTAGAGTGGATTTAGCACTTTAACAAGCATACTAAGGCTAAGTAGGTAGGGGTATATTACATAATTGTCCTAGACAGCCACTAGAGCTACCTAGCTAGTAAGTTTAAGGCATTTTATAAAGAGAAGAACATTATTACCATCTACCTCTCTATATACTCCTTATATCTTACCTAGCTACTTAATGTTAGTTACTTTAGCATACTAAAGTAGATGTATAGTTATAAGCTTAAAGCATTTATTAAGGTACATATTAACTATATTACTAAGACTAAGTTCTTTATTACATTTAAGGCTGCCTACTTTAACACCATAATAGCTAAGAATGTTAAGGCTGGCTTTTAAGGTACTAGCCTAGTACTATATAATCCCTAGGCTATTCTATTATAGCTTAACATTAAGCTATAGATGCTAACACTAACTAGACCCCCCCTAGAGGCTAACCTCTAGGTCTCTTAGATGCTACATAACTATATTAAGGCTGTTTTATAGTTAATACATATATAAAGCTACATTGCTACACATTAAGGAAGCTCTCTAACAATAATGTTTTTAGCTATAAAGTAACTAGCAAAGAGTATAAAGCTAATTATACATTAGATAACGCTTTTATAAGATGAGGTCTATATGCTTTAATAGGTAAATATTATACTTTTAAAGCATTATAAGGCTAAAAGGACTTATATATAGGCTAGAGGTGCACTTAGTATAAAGCATGCCCTTAAATTAATTAAGTAGAAGGATGTTATAAGGCTATAGTAAGGTTAAAGGGTATAGAAGAGGGTAGTAAGCAAACTATGTAGCTAGGCTTATAATGCTATAAGAGGTATAATAAGACTAGCCATAATGTATAAACTTGTTAAGAGGCTAAGGACACGTCTAATGAAGGTAGTACTATAGAGTGTAGTTGAATTTATTATGTTATAGTAGTATAATTAAGTTAGGAGGTTATAATAGGGTTAGAAAGTAGTCTATAAGCCTATATAGTTTACATGCTTATAAATCACATTAACTACTAATAGACTAGGACTTTATATACTTCTTAAAATGCTAAATCTAATCTATACCTATTTTATTTATAATCTAGCCATTTTTAGAAATAGTAATAACCTAGTTAGGTAGAAATCTACTATTCTTATACTAAGATATAAAGTAGTTTTTCCTTATAATAATAATAAATAATAGTACTACCTAACCTTAAGAGCTAATACCTTAGATTACTATAACCTATTCTAAATTACTAGGCTATACCTTCTTTACCTTTACCTACTTATCTAAGCTTATTATAACTATAGTAGTAGAGATAATGCTTATTATAAATCTAGTCTTATTAAAGTTATAGATATTATCATAGGCATATACTTAATGCTACATGATTATAGTCCTTATAAACCCTTATAGGTTCTCTAGACTACTTATAAAGAGGTAATAGCCTTAAACCTTACCTATTTTAGGGCTATAGTTATAAGCTAGACATCTAGGCTTTACCTACCTCTCTTCTTCTTTCTTCTATAGCTTTAGATCTTTAATAGAACTACCTCTTGATTTCCTAGTTAACTACTATACCTATGCATTACTATAGGTAAAGTTAACTACTATAAACTAAGTAGATAAGGTTTGTTACATTATCTAAAGCTCTCTTATTTTACCACTACTCCTAAGAAGGAATAGAATATCTACCTATTAAGAGAATATAAATTACATAGATTATATAGAACTATCTAACCATTTGTAGCAATTGTTCATTATAGTCTATATAGACTACTTATAACATCTATATAGCCTTATATAGTCCTAAACACCTAGAACTAAATCTAAGAACTAGAACTAGACGTCTAAGATGCCTCTACTAAGACTAAAACACTCTAATTAATTAAAGTCATGTTAGTAACTTAGCTTATAGATGCCTAGTAGCTTGCTATAGCCTATAAATAAGTCTATTAACTATAGGAATAGTTAAACTAGGCTATAACTACTTCTTAGCAAAGTGCTTCCTAGAGAAGCTCCTTAGAACCATTAGACTATGCTTTTATAGTTAAACTTAAAGACCCTAACTCCCTTATAGATGGGGTATTACCATCCTTTAATAATTAACACATCTAAATTAAAGATAAGTTTCTAATTAACACCTATATATTTAACTCTAAGCAAGTAAAGATGGCCTATGTCTTTAACTAGACTACTAACATAACTTAGAAGCATTTAGTACCCTATTACTAGAGGGGCCTAGACCTATTTATAACTACTATAAGTATAATTAACTACCTTATAAAAATCCTTTAGAACTTGTTTAAAGCATAAGATGCTTATATTAACTTCTATAAGCTTGCTATAAAGGAAGATAAGACCTTTACTAAGTTTTATACTTATTTCCTACACCTAGTAGGTATAGGAGACATCTCTATAGATGACCTACAACTAGATCTATATAATAAGCTTACCCTAGCCTTATAATAGTCTATGTTACCATTCCTAGACATGCTCCTTACTAGCAAAGCTCTTGCCTATAAGTACCTACTTGTTAATAAGAATTTATAAAGGCTCTAATAATGCTAAAGCTAGTTATAGACTACTAAACTTATAACTAGATCCATAGCTACTCTAATGGGTATATAACTACTTATTATAGCTTTTATAGCTCCTTTTACAACTTATACTAGCTTGCTAAACCTAGCTCTAAAGCTATATAGACTGTTATAAGAGCCTACACCCATTTATAAAGACTCTAGAGAGACTTATTACTAGTGTAGTTAAGTAGGCCACTTTATAAAGGAGTGTTCTAAGGCTCTAGCCTCTATACATGTTCTATAGGTAGACATTAAAGAGCTTGTAGATAAGCTTACTACTCTAGTCTTAGAATTAGAAAACAACTAAGCCTAGAGAAAGTCTTCTCTCTAGGCTTGCTTTATTAGGACCCTAGCTAATTAGCTATTAATCTTAGTTAGCTACTTAGGGGAAAGTAGTTCATAGTTTCTTATAACCTAGTTTTTAATAGATATAGATTTAAAACCTCTACTTTAGCTAATACTAGAGCAAATGAATACATGCTTATTAGTATAAAATACACCTAGTAGCTAGCCTACTTCTTCCCTCTACTAATTTACACCCTACCTACTTCTATTATAGTCTATAGATTTAATAGATAGAGCTACTAGGCTATAAACTAATATATAGTTCTACACCTTTACATTAATAGCTATAAATAGTATAATGTCCCTATGGTATTACTAGACACTAGCTACTAGGACCTTATACTTAGTCATAGATGGTTCTACTAGCTTAACATATAGCTAAACCCCTACCTAGGAAAGTTAATATAGCTAGTAGATACCCCTAAGTCTCTAGACCTAGTTAAGCTATACCTACTAGATCTAAAGATCCTTTGATTATAGTTTGCTAATCTAAACCATTAAGCTAATGTAAACTACTAGGATTAGGCTTTTAACAAGCAGCCTATTAATTAGAGATAGGTAGACCTACTACTATCTATAAGCATTATTAATAAGCTATAAATCTTAAGGCAAAGACCTAACTAGGCTCTATACACCTATAGTAGCAAGTACTAGAACTATTAGAATAGTTTATAAGTAATGAACTAAGCACTTATAAGCATTAAGCTATAATGGCTACTTATAAGATGCCTAAAGTAGTTCTTAAACCTTACCTTACTACTTATTAACATTGTTATAATTAGCATTATAAGCTATTAATGAAACTTATAAGATGACTAAGCTATTACATTTAGTACATTATTATATAAGATTAACCATCTAATTAAGAAGTAGCTTATAGACTAAGAAGATAACAAGTAAGTATAAGAATGACTCCTAGAGGCTTATAAAGACCTTGTTAATGTGTTCTTAAAGGTAGCTTCTAATACTCTACTACTCTAGTAGCTATATAACTATAAGATCTAGCTTATAGATAGTACTATAGATGTATTGTCCTTTAGCCCCCTTTGTTACTAGTCTATAGAGGAGCTATAAGCTATAAAGTAATACCTAATTAAGAATCTACATAAGGGCTTTATTAAAGCTAGTAAGGTACTATTTACAGCCCTAATCCTCTTTGTTAAGAAGCCTAATAGATTATTATAGTTCTACATTAACTTCTATAAACTTAATAACTTAACCTATAAGGATTAGTATCTACTACCCTTAATTAAGGAGACCTTAGCCTAGCTTTAATAGGCCTATGTCTTTATAAAGCTAGACATCTACTAGGCATTTTACTACATCTACATTAACCTAGAATTAGAGGAATTAATGACTTTCTAGACCTATTATAAGTTATATAAGTATAAGGTTATGCCCTTTAGGCTTACTAATAAGCCTATAACATACTAATGGTTTATAAATGACATTCTATTTAATTATTTAGACAATTTCTATATAGCTTACTTAGATAATATTCTTATATACTTAGAAAACAAGCTTAACTACTAGAAGCACATTTATAAAGTACTCTTATAGCTTTGTAAAGTAGGCCTATAAGCTAACATTAAGAAGTCTAAGTTTAGTGTTACTTATATAAAGTATTTAGGCTTCTATGTAAGTATAGATGGAATTATAGTTAACCTAGAGAAGACTAAAACCATCTATAACTAGAAAAGACCTACTATAGTCTATAGTATGTAGTTGTTCTTAGGTTTCTATAACTTCTACTAGAAGTTCATCTTAAATTATAAATGGATTGCTTAGCTATTAACAGCCCTTACCTATAAGGAGAACCTCTTTACTTAGACTATTAACTACTAGTAAGCATTTATAAAGCTTAAGGCCTATTTAATAGATGCTCTACTACTTGTACATTTTAATCTAGACTATAAGTTAATAGTAGAAATGAATGCTTTAGATAGGGTATTAGGTAGTATACTTCTATAGCTATAGCCTAGTAGGGAGTAGTACCCTATAGCCTACTATTCTAAGATAATGATCCTAGCTAAGATTAACTACCTAATTCATAACAAGGAAATACTTGTTATTATCTAGGTGTTAGAGACATAAAGGCTAGAGCTAGAAGGCTTAGTAACTTATATATAGATTATCTTAGACTATAAAGCCTTAGAATACTTTATAATAACAAAGGCCCTATCTAGTAAATAGGCACGTTAGGCTAAAATGCTCTTATAGTTTAACTTCATGCTTACTTATAAGCCTAGTAGCTAGAATTAGGTAGACTTACTTACTTATAGAGATTAGGAAATGAATAGCTAAATGGCTATAAAGATTTTAACCTATATATAGACCCTTTTATAGCCTAAAAATCTAGATCTACAAATCATTATAGACCTAGACCTAGATCCCTTACACATAGAGGTAGAGGTAGTAGCTATAAATAGAGCTAATAGAACTTATAACTTAATTAACAACCTACTATAGGCTAATTATATAAGCCTAGACCTAGAGATGCTCTAGTAAAGAGCTATGAACTAGGAATTAAGTTAGATAGTTTATAATAGACTACTACTATTTAATAATTAGCTCATAGTACCTAAGGACAACATACTAAGAATCCATTTACTAAGTAAGGCTTATAATTAGGTCTCTATAGCCTACCTAGGATAAGGCAAAACATTATAGCTTATCTAAGAATGCTACTACTAGCTACACCTTTATATAGATGTCTAATGGTTTGTCTATAACTACTAGACTTACTAATGCTTATATGCTCCTAGGGACTATATACCTAGTCTATTACACCTACTACTAATCCTAGATTACTTATAGTAGTACATATTCATAGATTTTAAGGAGTTCCCTCTTAATAAATTAGAACAGGATATAATAATTATATTTATCTACTAGCTAAGTAAACATTCTATTTCTATACTCTACTATAAGGATATAAATGCTCTATAGATAGTATAGATCTATCTAGACTAGGTATAGAGGTATTATGAACTAGTAGACACCATTATATCTAATTAGGGCCTATAATTCATCTTAGAATTCTAGAAAGAGTTTAACTAGATCCTAGGGACTAAGATTAAGCTCTTTATAGCTAGCTACCCTTAGACTAATAAGTAGATAGAGAATATAAACTAATGAATTAACTAGTAGCTTTGCTTATATGTAAACTACTACTAGAATAACTAGTTAGAACTAATGTTAATAATAGACTATATATAAGTTATACTCTTATAGGATTCTATAACCCTACCTCCTATTTAAATAGAATTAGGATATGTCTTATAAATAAGCTTTAATTAGAAATAGCCTATTATAAACGAACCCTTATTAGTTCATAAGTAGCTCTTATAAGCAAAAGCTGTCTAGTTCTTAGAATAAATGCATTAGGCATAGGAAAAGGCCTACTCTAGTATCTTATAAGCCTAAGAATAATAGTAGAAGCAAGCTAACAAGCACTAGAGACCCATAGACTTCTAAGTTAGCAATAAGGTCTACGTCTTTACTAAGACCTAGAATAAGGATTAACCTAGCCATAAGTTAGACTATTAAATGGCTAGCTTATATATGATTCTTAAGTAGGTTAGACATGCCTATAGGCTAGATTTACTAACTGTCATTAAGATACACCTTATTATCTTAGCTAATAAGCTTTATAAAGTTGCTAATAACTTATTACTAGCCTAGATCTAGGAGCTAGGCCTACCTATTATAGTTAATAGATAGAAGGAGTAGGACATGAATAAGATACTAGCATCTTAGAGCTATTATAAGAAACTATAGTACTAGGTTAAATGGGTAAATAGTAACCTAGACCTAGCTTAGTATTATGCTTTAGACTTCATTAGCTATCCTTATAAGCTAAAGGAGTTTCATAATGCTAATATAGATGTGCTAGAGTTACCTAGATACCTTGTAGACTAGCTATAGAGCTAGGAGAATAGTATAGATAAGCTAGAGTACTATAAAGATAAGGATAAGCTTTTATAAGAGCTTATAGACAAGCTTTACTTAAGGGGGGGGTAATGTCTATTATAAGTCACATAGAGTAGAGTTATGTAAATAGTTAAGATAGAATAATAAATCTAAAGAAGAAAGGAAGAAGAGAAGAAGAGTACTAATATACATAGTACTTATTCTATAAGCAAAGAGTAAATACCCTACTAGCCTCTACATCTATAGTAACACTCTATAGTAATACATTCATAACACTACCCCCCTCTTTCTTTAGCTAGATCTCCTAATTGTAGTAAAATAGTCTTTAGCTTATGTAGGTATTAATAATGAAATGCTTATGTTACCTTAAGTACATAGGGTAATCCTTTTATTAAACTCTATAGTATAGCTTTTTCTAGAGTAGCTTTAAATCTAGGATGTATTCCACTTCCCATTCATCTTTACCATTTATTATAATAGGTAATAAAGGCTTAGTATATTGTCCTTATAGTATGTTATTAGGATCTAGACATAGAAGATTACTATAAAAGATAGAGTGGATATTTATGCTCTAAGGTAGCTCTAGCTTATAAGATGTGACTCCTACTCGTTCTAATATTGTAAAAGGTCCTATCTGCTTAAAATCAAGCTTCTTTAAGGGCCTCTAAGTGCATATATTCTGAGTAGATAGCCAGACTTTGTCTCTAATTTAGTAGCGTGGTGGTGGTTTCCGTGTTCGATTTGTAGATTCTTCTATCTGGGATTAGGAGAGCATGGTTTGATCTTATAGGAACTCCTAAATCCGTTCCATTTATGATGCTATATCCACAGGCTCTTGGTCATTCTGATGCTCTATCAAATCAAAGCTCATTCGAGGTTCAAACCCTCTATTAGCAAAGAATGGACTTATGGTCGTTGTTAAAGATGGTAGGGCATTTGATGTGAATTCTGCCATGCACAAGTATTGCACCTAATTGTCTTGTAAGTAATCCACATAAGCACGAAGGTAGCGTTCCATTTCTCCATTAAGCCTTTTAGTTTGTCCATCTGTTTCTAGATGAAAAGCTGTTAAGAGTCTTGTTTGGATTTTCAATGTTCTATAGAGTCCTTTCCAAACTAATGCAACAAACTGTAGTCCTCGATCTAATATAATGGTGTCTGGTAATCCATGGTGTTTCTAAACATGTCGTAATAAGAGCTAGGCTGTGGCTTCTGCAGTAGTGCCTTCATTTCCTGCAAAGTAGGGGATATAGTGCCGTTGTTTAGTAAGTCGACACACTGCTACTAATATAGCATTATTCCCTTTAGATAATGGCAATCCTATGACAAAGTCCATTGATATATCCTTCTATGGGCGCTATGGTATTAGTAGTGGCTGTAGCAATCCATTATAAGTGTCTCGTAGGGGCTTGGTTCGTTAACAGATATGACAGTTTAAGATGTATTGTTTTATTGTCCTTTCCATGCCTAGCTAGTAGTAGCGATCCCTTATAATGCGAAGTGTCTTTCCTATCCCTAGGTGGCTAGTTGATGGTTTATCATGCACCTCTTGTAATAGCTTAACGTGTATAGCTTCTAGTATCCAAACTTTGGCCTTGTATTCTAAGAGCCCATTCCGTTCTTCATAGTAGGCTAATGCAACCTGCTTACTCGTTCGCTCTTGATCTCGAAGCTTCTATAGTGTCTAGACACAAAAGGGGTCTTTTTCCTATGCTTTCGAAATAGATTCTTCAAACGATAGCTCCTGTGTTTGAATTAGGGCTATAGTAATAGCTAGATCAAAGCGTGAGGGTAGTAACAGTGTTTAGAGTTGGTGCTTTTGTCTATCATCCTCATCATTACCTTCTGGCCTATCGCCTAGTCTGTAAGTAAGAGCATCAGCTTTCCCATTTTGTTTCCCAGGCTTATATGTAATCTTGAAGTTGTAGTTTGCAAGTAATTCAGCCTAGCAGGCCTGGCGTCTTGTGAGCTTCTTTGTAGTCATGAAGTATTTAAGGTTCTTATGGTCTAATAATACTTGGATAGGTAAGTTGGTACCTTTAAGTTCTGGTCTCTATGCTTTAAAACAGCAAATTATAGCTAATAGCTCCTTGTCATATATCTCGTAATTGCACTCAGCTAGGATAAGCTTTTTCGAGAAGAATGCCACTAGGTGGAGAACACCTTCATCGTCCATTTAAGAGAGGACTCCTAAAGATATGTAATCTGAGGAATTAGCTTCAACATAAGCTGTCTTATTCCTGTCAAAATGCTTCAAGACTAGTGCTTCTGTGACAGTCTTCTTCATGAGTTCAAAGGCTTCCTAATAGGCTTGATTCCATTTAAATGGCTAGTCTTTTCGAGTAAGGAGTGTTAATGGCCTTATGATATTTAAGTATCCCCTTACAAACCGTTAATAGAAATTGCAAAATCCTAGGAAGGCTTGGACATCTATAACATTCTAAGGTATGAGCCATTCTAATATTGTAGCTATCTTTGCTAGGTCTATGCGTATTCCATTAACCCCTATAATGAGTCCTAAGAACTTGGTTTCCTAAACAGAAAATTCGCATTTCCTAATATCAGCTTATAGACCTGCCTCCTGGAGCTTTTGTAAGACTTGCTTCACATGGATAGTGTGCTCTTCCTTGTTCTGACTGTAAATGAGAATATCATCCATATAGGCTACTGCAAATTTGTGTAGGTAGTCCCATAGGGTTTCATTCATAAAGCGTTAGAATGTAGCAGGTCCATTTGTAAGTCCAAAAGGCAGCACTTGTGATTTGTATGAGCCATAACGAGTTCAGAATGTAGTGAGGTCCTCATCCTCTTCTGTTTGCATCCTTATTCGATTAAAAGCATGTCTAATATCAATCTTTGTAAGATACTTTGCCCCTATGATTTAAGCAAGTGTCTCATTAATAAGTGGTATTAGATATCAGTCCTTCTTGGTAATGGCATTAAGCTTCCTATAATCAACACAGAAGCGTAGACTGCCATTAGCCTTCTTTACAAACAAGACTAGAGATGCAAAAGGGGCTGTGCTTGTAGTAATGAAGCCCTTTGATAGATTCTCGTCAATGTATTTGCAAACCTAGTCTAATTCCTCCTTTGACATGTTGTATAGGGGTGTATAGCCTGGCTTTGCTTCCTCTTCTAGAGTGATGTGATGATCATAAGGGCGATGAGGTGGTAATATATCTACTGCCCTTTTTGAGAAGACATCTAAAAAGTCATGGAACTCTTCTAGTAGAATGGTTCTTGGATCAATTTCTGTTTAGACCTTCTAGTTGTCTTGTTCATAGTCTTGATATATGTCTATCATTACTACTGCAAAGACCTAGGCCTTGTTCTGTCTTAATAGGAATCGAAAGGGTGCTGCTCCTATCATAGCAATAGAGCATCTGCCTACCTAACTTGAAGCTGGTGGTTTGGTTTGGATTTCCTAGACTAGGACCACTAGACAGGGCTTCTTCTTTAGCCTCTGACGCTTAGCCTTTTGCAGAGCTACCACTTTTTGTATTAGTTCTAGTATTGCTTTTTGTATTTAGATCGATTCTTAGTTGGCCTTAACAAGAGCCCCTTTATGATTGTAATGTCTACCTATGAACTAAATGGCATCATTAATCATATCTAGCACTACTCCATGTTGCTTCATCTAGGCTTTTCTAAGAATAAGGGAGTGCTTTCCTAAGGTGGTGATAAATAATGGACATAGGTATTCCACATGGTCCTGGACTTGTAGGCAAGGGTATATAGCATGAGTGATGGGAGGGGCTGCTGTTCTATCAAAGCCTTAAATAGGACGTGGCTTTAGAAGCTCTATAGGTAAGATGCCTTCTATTTCACAAATTCGTTCTACGTCAACAGCGTTCACAAAGTTTCCTCTAGTAGCTCTAGTATCAATGAGAGCTTGTGCTTTGATTTTCGATTTTCCTATCATACACGTAACTATGAATGGAGTATCTAGATCTAATCCAAAGCTAGAGGAAGAAGTTGCAATTCTCGCCGTCATCACACCTTTAGGGACGTCTTGTCTAAAGGTTATTCTTTTCCTGAAAGTGTAGCATCATAGGTGCTAACTTCGTGGACTTAAGCCTTCTTAGTAGGACATTCATAAGCTTAGTGTCCAGTTTGCTAGCAATGGAAGCAGCGGCCTTCCTACATTAGCTTCTTAGTTGTAGGGTTCTAATGTGGTACACGATACAGTCTTAGGGGTCCAAAGCTAGTAGGTGGGTTTGTAGTTGGCTACTTAGCCTAGCTTTGAGAATCTTGTTGCTTCAAGGCTTGCTGAATAAATCGAGGGGTAGTGCGGGCTTCTTGGGTCTGAAGTTGCTGAATATTCTGATTAATTAGTAAGCACTTTTGTGCTAAGGCATGAAGAGAGCTTGGGTTTGTCTCTGCTATTAGGGTAGTCTACATCCTAGTATTAACCTTATGATGGAGGTCATTAATAAGGGTCTCTTCAGAGTAATCTAGTTCAATGGTAAGTCTCTAGAACTTAGCCTAAAAGGTAGCGAAGTTGTCCTTGTTTTAAAAGAGCTTCCTATAAGCACGTTGTGTAGTGAAGCGGTAGTCTAGATCACTAAAAACTCTGTCTAAGACCTCAAACATTTCCTCTACAGTTTGGAACTTGTTCTAAGTAGATCAGAGGCGTGGATTAATGTGTGAGGAGGCTTTCCCACCTAGTCTGCTTTACACATAACCCATCTAAAGGGCTAGAGTAGGAAAATGGTCTAGGTTTACCTTAAGCTTCATCTTCATCTTAATGCTCTAATCATCGTAAGCTAGCTCCATTCCATCTGTGAGAATAGGAGGGTCTGGGATCTTAGTGGATTTCTAGTGTGATTCTCCATTGCGAGTAGTGCTGCTTTTTGACTTCTCATTTTTAAGATATTTCACAACAGCAGCTTGTCCTGCCATTGTCTGCTTATGGGCTTAAATAACCTCCTGTAGCTAGCTAATATTATCATCATATGTAGCCTTCTCTTCTCGACTCTTCTAGAGGGTAGTATTGTAGAGCTGGGTGACATGATCATAATCCTCTATCATCTGCTTTTGGATTTGAAGTGCAGCCTCTTTCTAGGCTTGGCTCTAGGTGCTTATAATGGAGAGGTCTTTAAGCTCCTAAATGCGAAGGGTAGCTTGGTGTTCTGGGTTCTCAAGCAGTGTTTCTCTTCTGTTATAGGTGTGGCTTTCTAAGCAGTCCTCATTACTTGTAGTAGATTAGGTTTCCTAATCTTGACTCCTGTTACGGATGACATGTCCTTGTGCATCGCGTGCCATTGTAGCAGGCTTCACTTCTTGTCCTTGGAATTGTCGAGGTTAGGATCTTCCTCTAACTTTGTTAGTATCAGGAATTAGACACGTATATGGTAAAGGCCCTATTACGTAGTTGTCAGCTGTACAAGCCACTTAAGAGGAGCGCACTTCCGTCACAGTTATATCCTTGTTAAGGGAGCGTCACGGAAAGGTCTGATTCTACTGATGTATTAATAATTTGATTTCTAGGTTCTTGTGCTGGTTCTAAAGGTTCTGGTTGTGGTTCTGCTAAAGTGTTCTGGTGCTTGGGTTTCTAGTTCTGGTTTCGACTTCTAGATTGTATGTGTGTGCTGGTTCTGTATCTAGATCTAGATCTAGGTCTTTGCTTAAAGAGCAGTGGTAGTGTTTGAGTTTTGGTTTCTAGATTTAATGCTTTGGTGTTCTGGTTCTGTATCTAGGTCTAGTGCTTGGGTTTCTTGCTCAAAGTGAGCTAGTAAGAGAAAAAGAGATTTATTATTATGTTACGAGTCACGCAGAGTAGAGTCATGCGGATAGTTAAGACGGAATAATAAATCTAAAGAAGAAAGGAAGAAGAGAAGAAGAGAAGAAGAGCGCTAATATACACAGTGCTTATTCCATAAGCGAAGAGTGAATACCCCACTAGCCCCTACATCCATAGCAACCCTCTATAGCAACACATTCATAACACTCCTTATATAGGGTTCTAAACAATCTAGAGATGAATATCCTTATAGCATAAACTCTTATATTCCTGTTCTATAGTATCTAGGTTAAAGTAATCATCATTATATTTAGTATCATTTTTATTATCCTATAGCTCTTACCCTTAATAATTCAGCTCATCTAATCCATCTCCCTTATCTATACATTCATCTTTATCTAAGTCATTATTAGCATCCTAGATTTTTATATATAGACGTTTATAAGAGGTAGTCTTTCTACCTACATACTTTAAGGCATTAACTAGCTTAGTAGGTTAACAACCTATATAGATAGATAGGAGCATTATAGTTATAAGCGTTAACTATTAGTCCTTAGTAGGAAGGATAGAAGTATCTTAAGCCTAGAGGTAAGTAAGTAGGAGAAGGATATCATCTACTCCTAACACTAGTTTAGCCTTTATTGTCCATCTAAGTTTAAATTTGTCTACTAAGGTTATATCTAGATACTATAAGAATGGTGTTAGTGTTATGTCTTCTATAAGTAACATTAAATATAAAGCATACCTTAAACACCTCTTTTACATCGTTTATATCTATGTAACGCCTATTAACCTAATTATAGAGTTGTTTAAACTATAGCAGGTACTAGTAGATGGAGTTAAATGCCTTAACTTATAATTCTCATAGATGAAGCATAGGAATAACATAGTTATTAGTTTATTACATTGTTAAATAGCTCCTTACATGTCATCTACACCCTAAAAAGCATAGAACCTTATCTTAAGTAAGTAATAGGAGCCTTAAAGAGGACATTTTCAACTTACTTAGACTACTTGTGCCATATGCCTTAGACATTCTCTTTTGTGGATTTAGCATCCTTAGGTTTCTAAGATTTAGTGCTAAGCTCTTGTCCTATAACCTAGCAGTCCTTAGCAGTATGCTTAGGCTTCTTTAGCTATTAAGCTTATCTTGTCTATTTAGTAATGAAGCTTATCATGTTCTGCTTTAGAGTAGGTAGTTGCTAGTTGCCCATTCCTTTAGTAGGCATGATAGGCAACTTAGTAATAAACCTAAGATGATAAGATGAATGTAGAGCTCTAAATGCTAAGTCATAGGGGCCTGCCTTTAGGAGATGAATACCTATTAGGCTAACTTGTTTAAGGGCCTAGTAGTGCTTAAAGTAGGCCATAGGATAGCAAGGTATTTAAACAAGTGGCTAGTCTAAGCTACTAGGTGGTCCATTGTGTAGTGGCTGTCATGATCATAATAGGCAGTAGGTGGTACTTTAGGGTTAGTAGAAAAGAGAGAAACAGAAAGCAGAAAGCAGACCATAGGGACTAGGAACTAGGAACTGTTTAAAGGGTAACTAACATGGGTGCTGTGATTTAATGTATAATCATGTGCATTTAGGTTTAGCATGAAGGTAAAGGGTACGTAAAGCAGCAACTACACCCTACTAAATCTAGTAGCTCTAACCCTAAGAAGTAGCTTTATTCTATAAAATTAGGTACCTAATAGTTTTCTAGTGCCTAACTCTCCTCTAGTACCTATAAAAGTAAGTACCTAACTTTTTTCTAGTACCTCTTTACTATTCCTAGTAAAAATTTACTAACTAAGCCTATTAAAAATAGTATAACCTTACTAAGGCACCTAGCTATAGTTAGGTAGGTAACTACTAGCAAAGATGTACTATTATATATTTCACTAGTAGGATCATAGCTTCTATATCTATACCCTTTGCTATGACTTTTTACTTTTATAGCTAATGCCTTATATACAAGAGCATGTAGATATAATTAATAAAATTAACTAAATCTTCCCATTATTAAGACTTTCTATACTATAAGAGCAAAGATAGCTTAACGTGAACTAAACATAGTATAGCCCTTCTTAGGTATAAGTTGTCTTAAATTAAGCATAACCTAATGGTTCTTTACTAGATAATTATATAGTGTTTCTAGAACCTTTTGTTAATTTATTCTTATAGGACTAGTTATTACTAGGTAAAGCTAACATAACTATTAAAAGGTAAAAATGACCTAAGAAGTAGTTAGAGATGGAAAGGGAGGTAGTAGAAATAGAGAGAGGTTAGGGTATAGTAAAAGGGCTTTTATAAGAGGATGTACTTACTTAGGGACAGAGGACTATAGGAGGTAATGGAATAATATAACTTGTACTATAACTTACTCTACATTTATACTTTATAACCTTTTTGCTTAAAGGGGTTATAAAAGCCCTATGCCTACTAACTTACCCTTGTTTAATTCTTAGGACTAAATTCTTACAACTATAAGGTAACATAGGTAGTATGTACTAGTATGTTCTCTCTAGTGTGCCATTAGAACCATGGTAGGTAGCCCTATAGAGTAGTATAATTAACAACTACTATCTTTATTCTATCTATGTTACTCCCTTATTCTGTTTCCTATTAGTTATAATTATTTACTATTACCTACTATAATGTCATTCTGTTATTAGTAGTCTCTTTACATTTAAACAGCTAGTTTTTAACAAATGCAAGAGATAGTAGACTTAAATTTAATGAAATGATTTAGAGCCTAACTTATAAATGACAGTAGATATGAATTAAAGTTATATAACATATTTAATTTATATATATAAACTTATAATGTTAACCTAGTGAGTTTATTAAACTACTTAGTAAGGAGAGGCTATTAATGTCATTACTTATATTTAGATTATATCTATGCTTATGAAATATAATGAAATAAAGGGAAATGAATAAAGGGGACATTAGGCTAAGGTTAGAGCAAGTAATGTATAGGATCTATAGGAAATGAAAGAGCTAATAGGTGTAAGAAATTTAACATAGAGGCTAAGTGTTTAATCTTGCTAGCTTAATCTAGATTTTAAGGTAGAACTGTACTTTTAAGCTAAAAAGGTCTTATGGACAAGGCTAGCATAAGGTTTAGAGCTATGAGTTAAGGATAGGTGTTAGAGGACATAACATTCCTCCCTCTATAGAGGAAAACCTACTATGTAGGAAAAAATTAACAAGTACTTTAACTTTAATCATCTTAAAATCTTTCTATGTATTAGTAGCTCTTATATTTTTACATAAGTTGTATTCTATAGCTATGGCTAAACACTCTAAACCCCTTCTACTAGAAAATCACGTTTGTGTTATTACCCTCTAGCCTAATTTACAAAGTGTCTCCTTTTATAGTAAAACAGAGCTCTATTACTATAGCTCTATCATTAAGCTCTTATAATCCCTTATAGATATAAGGGGTCTTGCCTTTAAGGAGAGCTATAGATCCTAGTATACTTATTACAAAAATAGATGTTAGCTTATATCCTACTATATAGGTATGTATAAGACCTATACACTTTAATATTTTCTCTTACTATAACTATGCTTCCTTTTATCATAATGTGCTTTGTATTAGAATTTCATAACCATAGACCTAGTGATATAAAATGAGTTAGACTAATGTATAGAGACTTAGTTTTCTAAGCTAAAGGACATCTTATGTTATGTAGGAGGCTAGCTGTTAGTAATTAATGATACTAAGGTCATAGCTAAGCTAGAAGACTTATATAGCAAAGGTACTAAGTAGATAAATAGTTTTCCTAAGGGATATGTTAAGAGCTATATACATAACATACGTTAGTAATACTAAGAGAGGTAGAAAACCCATTCTATCTTTAAGCTTAAGATAGAGTAGCTATGCTATAGACTTCTTATCTAACCTAGTAATTTAGACACTTTTAAAGTACTTTTAGACAAATTGTTATAAACCCTACTATGTAAGGGATGGTCTAGGAGAGAGATGCATAGTAATAAGAAAGCCTTATTAAGCTTATTATACTTATTATGCCCTCCCTCTATAACAACCTACTCCTACTCTAGCTCCTACTCTTACTCTAGCTCTAGCTCCTACCCCTACCCTTACTCTTAAGCAAGTACTTATAAGGTGTAATCTTAAGTAGTTAACTAGTTGCTAGTTAGGAGGTAATGTACTACTAGCTTCTACTTCTACTATATCATGTAGTAGAGAAAGTAGAGTAGCTACTTTTAAACCTTCTTATATATGTTCTAGCCTAACCACCAACTATTCTAGTTGGCCAACTAGCTAGCTAGTTGGCCAACTAGCTAGCTGAACCACTAACTTTTAGTTTGGTAGTTCAGCTGGCCTAACCACCAACCTATACATAGAATAGTAGAATAGTATATTAAATTACCTACCCTACTCTACTCTTACCTGCTTCTGCTTTGGCCTCTTAACTAAAGCTATTTCCGTACAAGTAGTAAGACCTAATAAATTGCTACAGTCATGGTCATCGTTATAGCAGTGTACACTACACTCCTTAGCTTCCTTATAACACCTACACCTCTTCATACTACACTGCCCTTTGCACTAACAGGATATTCCAACCTAAGCACTTGTAGAAGCCTCTCTAGCTACAAGCCCTAGGCCTACTTAGTAGAAGTAGGAATTACTATATCACCCTATAGAGCTTGCTCTACAACTCTAAGTGATTTAGTAGGAATAAGGCGTTGTATAATACCTAAAGCTGTAAGAATCCTATACCTATGAGAGTAAGGCTCTTCTAGAATTTGTGCAAATAGCCTCTTATTATTAGTTGAGGTTCTATCCTCTTAAGGAACCTTAATAGAGACTATAGCTCTAATATTAAAGTGCTAAATATCATACTTCTTTGTATATTTACACACCATAGAAATCCTTGCTCGTTAAGTGGCTACTATAGCTCTTTTAATTATAGGATCTAGTGTAGCCTAAAGCTTAGTTCTAGGCTAAGCTAGAACTTAGGCCTAGCTCCTACGCTAGAGCTCTGGCTTAGAGCTAGAGCTGGGCTTAGAATTAAGTTCTAAGCTAGAGCTCTTAATTCTAGGCTCTGGCGCTCGAGCCTAAAGCCTTAAGCTCTTGAGCTTAGAACGGAACTCTAGCTTAGCCTAGAGCTAGGCTAGTACTTAAGCCTAAGCTTAAGTAGGAGCTATATGACAGAGCTTAGAATTAAGCTCTAGCTCTCGCTCTAGCTCTAGTTCTTGCTTAGAACTAGAGCTAAGGTCAGAATTAAGCTCTAAGCTAGAGAGCTCAATTCTAAGCTCTAGCTCTTGCTAGAGCTAGGCTCTAGCTCTAGCTTGAGTTCTAGAACGATTTCTAGCTCTAGCTTAGAGCTCTAAATTAAGCTCTGAATTGAGCTCAATTCTGAGCTTAATTCCAAGCTTTGGTTCTTGCTTAGAACTAGAGCTAAGCTTAATTCTAAGCTCTGGCTTAAGCTAGAGCTAGGCTCTAGCTCTAGCTCTAGCTTGAGTTCTAGATTAAACTCTAGCTCTGGTTCTAAGCTTAGAATTGAGCTCAATTTAGAGCTCTAGCTTAGAACTAGAGCTAGGCTTATAATTAAGCTCTAGCTCTTGCTACTAAAGCTATAGGTTGATTAGAGCTTCTGTTTTAGACTCAAGCTTAGGCTAGAGCTTGCTCTTAAATATTAGGCCTATGGTTGGGTCTTCCTACTCAATTCCAATTAACAGATCCTTCTAGGCCTAACTATTAAGCTAGTTAATGTGTGAGCTCTGCTCTTAGAATAGAAGCTTAGCTAGCACACACTTAATTATAGAGTGGATTTAGGTGTTCATAGCAAGCACCACTTCAAGTAGCCCATTCTTCCATTCTGTAGACCTATGATCCATTTTCCATGCCTAGAGCTTATTCTTAACAACTCCATTTGCCTACTCAACTAGGCCTTGCGTTTGTGGTGATCATGGTGCTCCATTTACCACCTGTATTCCATACTTCTGTAGTAAGAGTAAGAGAGCCCCCTTAAATTCCTTCCCATTATTAGCCTACATAATCTTTAGAGGTAGGAAAGCTATAATGAATTAAGCAAAGCACTCTATAATAAGCTCTACGTGCTTGCTTTTTAATGGGTATAGCTGTGTATACTTTAAGAAGTGATCCTTTATATGAAGAATCTACTTATACTGTCCTAAAGGCTTATGGTACATATTAATTAGGTTGATTTAAACCCTCTCCTATGCTCGTCTACTTATAATAGGAACTAATGGTGCTTTTGTAGTATTTAGCCTATTTAAAGTGCAATTCTTACACCGTTTAAGTATAAACTCTACATTCTCTTGCTTTATTCCATAGTACTGTTGCTTAATTATAGGCTATACCTTATTCTAGCCTATATGTAGAAGCTTAAGATGCTCTTCTGTAATAACATCAAAGACCTCTACTTTCTAAACTACATATCAAGCATTTAAGTACCATACGTTGCTTTTTCTATAGAGCTTATTATTCATAAGCTCAAAATCAGACTATGCATAATGCTTAAGGTTCTTTGCTTCCTTATGTGTTGCTTTAAAAGTAGTTAGGTTCTATAGTATTATGTATATATGCTCCCATTTATCATATGAGAGCTACTTGTGATTATAGTAAGTTGTACTACTTATATAGGCTTTAAAGGCAGTGTGCACATCATTTAGAAATGGATTAATTGAAGTAATAGTAGCCATTATTACATGTAGGTGTATAATATAAAGCTTTAATATTCTATTCTACTATTCTATCTACCCTGCTCCTTAGCAGTAGGTTAGTGGTTAGGCTGGCTAAACCACCAACCTAAAAGTTGGTGGTTCAGCTGGCTAGTTGGCTAACTAGAATAGTTGGTGGTTAGGCTAGAACATATATTATATATATATACTCTTAAAGCTTGTGCTAGAGTAGCCTACTAGTGCTCTTACATAAGAGGGAGCTATTTATATAGTATTAGTTAAATATGTTAACCTTGTTCTCTAATAAGAAGAGATATACCTTCTTTATAACCTAGTTAAGTAACTAGAGTAGTAGGCATAAAGCCTCCTTATTATTCCCTAGCTTACTACTACCTACTAGAAGCTTAGAGAGCTAGACTAGCTAGGCTACCTTTATATAGTTATTCCCTTAGAGGTACTTGTCCTACCTAGTTAGGTTAAGCCATAGCAAGACCTATAAATAGTAGCATGTACTAATGCTATCCCCTTAAAGTAGTAGCTTAAGCACCTATAGCTTCTATGCTAGCTAGAGGCCTAGCTAGTCCTAGAGAGAGAGGGTCTATAGTACTAGCTATGCTAGGGCCATTATCATTGTTAGGTTAACTAGGAAGAAGCAAAAGAAGTTGCTATAGTAGAATGTCTAGTAGGCTACTAAAGAGCTTATAACTAGAGCCCTTACTACTTAAGGCTTATTACTTAGTAGCTAACTCTAGCCCTAGCTAGACTACTACTTATACATGCTTTATAAGTACTCTAATATCCCTTATTAGTAGTAGTAGATGTAAGGGTGCTTAGTGTAGAGGTAGTAGTAGATGTTATTATACTAGATAGCTAGATAGGAGATTAGTAGGAGGTCTAGTAGTAGCTAGACTCTCTAAACTATAGTAGCATCCTTAAGTAGCTAGGTAGTAGCAAAGTACACGTAGTCCTAGACCTCTTAGGCTAATAGCTACTTAGCCTTATAGTAGGAGCAAAGGTAGGTAGTAATAGTAGTAAGGACTAGGGTGTATTAACAGCAAGTGTAGATGAGGACCCTATAGGTTAGGTTGAAGTAGAGGAAGTCTATGCTTGCTTGTTAATGCATTAACAGATGGAGAGTAGGCTAGGTAGGGCAAAGTAGATGGATAGAGATAGAGATAGATGGATAAGAGAGGGAGAATAGAAGGAAGGGAAGTAGAAAGTAGAAAGTAGAAAGTAGAAAGTAGAAAGTAGAAAGTAGAAAGTAGAAAGTAGAAATGGAAATGGAGATAGAGGACAGATAGAGTAAGGGATAGGTTAGAAGGAAGGTAAGAGGGAAGGGTAGGGAGGATTAGAAGGAAGGTAGAAAGGAAGGATAGACTAGATAATGTAAGGATAACGTAATGTGTTTAATTAACCCTAAGAGCTTCTTTAAATATAGTTAGCTAGATTTTAATAATGTTTTTTTTTTTTTTTTTAGGGGGGGGGGTTCATGTTTTGTTATAAATGACATGTTACATAAGGGGGGTTAGTTAGCAGCTAGGTAGCATTATACGTACATGAATACAAAATGCTAGCAGCCCTAACAGGGTTGCAAATATTCATTAGGGATATTCTACTAATCACTTAGACTAGAACAGACATGGTCTTTTTACTTAAATATCTAATGGGGTAAAAGTACAAGGGGGGAGGTAGCGTGGGCGTATTATAATCCTCGTCATGGCCTGCCGGCTCGCTAGTTCCTTACACTAGGGAACATAACCGTACGGAGGCGGGCATGAGAGTACGCCGCCATGGCACCGAAACCAGCCACCTCACAACTTCTCCTGCCTCTTGGGCTTCCCCTTGAACCCGCTGACGGTGCTGCCGCCGTCGATGACGATGGCGTTGCCAGTGACGTGGGCGGCGCCACGGCCAGCTAGGAAGAGGACGAGGCCGGCAAAGTCGTCGGCCTTGCCGACGCGGCCGCTGGGCTGCTGGGCCAGCAGGCTGGGCATGACCTGCTCGAGGTCGAAGTTGGACATGCGACTCGGGAAGATGCCCGGGCAGATGGCGTTGACCGTGACGTGCTCGGGCATCAGCTTGGACGCCTGCATCTTGGACAGGTGGATGACTGCCGCCTTGCTGGACCCGTAGCTGTAGGTGCCGGTGCCGGGGGGGACCAGGCCGCCCTCGGGCCCGCCGGTCACGTCGCCCGTGGCCACGCCGGCGGTGCTGGCGATGTTGATGACGCGGTTGGGGGCGTCGGCGGTGGCGCCCCGGGTCAGCAGGGCGTGCAGCCCCGCCGTCACGTAGAAGATGGACTTGACGTTGAGGGCCATGATCTTGTCCCAGCCCGACTCGGGGAAGTCGTCGTAGGCGGCGACCCAGGTGGTGCCTGAGTTGTTGACCAGCACCGTCAGGCGGTCAGTACGGCGGCGGACCTCGGCGCATAAGCCGTCGCAGCCGGCCTTGTCCTTGAGGTCGGCGACGACGTACTCGCAGCGGCCAGGCCCCAGGGCGTTGAGCCGGGCCACCGTCCGGTCCAGCTCGCTCTGCTTGCGGCTCGCGATGAGGACGCGGGCGCCGTTCTGAACAAAGGCCTGGGCGGCCATCTCGCCCAGGCCGGTGGCGCCGCCCGTTACCAGCACAACATCGTTGCGGAAGTCGAAGAGGTTGGCGACGGCCAGGTTGACGCCGGTGGCGGTGTGGGCCATGGGGGGCGGCGAGCGGGCGCTTCTCGCAGGTTAGGGGTTGGGTGGGGGTTCCACCGGTGGTGTCGAGCGGGATTGGCACTAAATAGATGGTCGGTCTAGGTCTCCGAGTTTAAGTGTCGAGCCTCCTTCTGATATCTGGTGAGCAGGCGAAGATTGTCATCCAGGCTGACAATTGAAGGAAACTGGCAACAACGGCTTCCCCAAATTGTCGAGACCTGGTGCGGGGTCGGGCGCCTGCCGAGGCAATGTCGCTCCCTAGATTCCTCACCCATTCAGTTACAGTTCCTTGCAAAAAGGTTGAGACGCCAGGCTGGCTGTAACGCCGCCCATCGCTCTGCACCCAACTTTTGGATAGAAGAGCATGAATGTGATTGTAACCACCATAAACACCAGGTTAGTGTGATCTTCTTAAAGAAGTTGATGTTACTTATCTAATATCTCATATAACGTATTCCACTAGTAAGCCGGTAACACCCGTAAGCCGGTAATCGCGTCAAAAATCAACCCGCAAACCATCCGTAAATTACAAAATGAATTGAATTGAATTGAATTGATTACTTTAGAATTGAATTAATTCCAATTAAGCTTCTAAGGGCATACTCGAGCATTATGCTCAAGTGATGAACATATACTGCACCTAGGGGGTGCGCGTATTTGTAGCTCTTGCAGAATGCTCGTTAGCTCCTTAACATGCTTAATATTAACCATTTAAGAGCAATTCAACCCTTCTTAAACTATAAGAACTCCTCCTATAGCTATATATGACCTTTGCTTTACTCTCTTCTTCTTCTACCTCTCGTTTTCAGCCTGTAATTAGCAGTTCTCCTCTATAAGAAGCACAGCACTATGCATAGCCATTTAACAACCCTTAACTAGTTGATTAAGTGCAACCTCTATAGGACTTAGTAGACTATGCATATAATGTTAAATGTACTCCTTAATTGTTTGTGTTTAATGCTTAAGCTCTTGAATATTATGTAGAGTCTTAGGGTTTAAAGGAGAGCTTTATAGATAGTTTATAAGTAGAGTTAGTGTTTATAAAGTAATATGAAGCTTTTTAAGTATGTAGCTTAGATTATATAGAACAAGCCTAGTAGCATAATAACCTAGTTGTCTAGTAACCTTAAGTCCTTATACTAAGTAGAGAGGTAATTCTACGCCTTAAAAATGATGAATGGCAAGAGTGCCCATCTATACGAA